>CANSZD010000485.1:1965000-2094964 GCA_947648045.1 Beta corolliflora | reverse complement strand
GAATAAATAATTTCAAGAAATACAATAACGTCATCCCTCGTACTTTATCGGCTAATTATCCCATGGTGAGCCACTATGGTCCGGGGTTTCATCCATACCGAGACGCAAGACCCATTGTGTTGTTTAGAATGTCTTGTCTCCTATATATGAATCAATAGTCATTGTGTTGGTCTGTTATTTAAAGACATGACCCTAAATATCTTAGGACATGACCCTAAGGAAATCTACCAATTCTAAGCCTAAAGTGTTGGGTCATGTGCTTAAATCGACCAATGCAATAATGTCGTGTATTCATTCCTAATTAAGAGACACCAATGGTGATTATTGGACGTTATCTCATTCAAAGTAGTGGTTAGAGGGGTTTCGTCCCTTGTACAAAATATGCCCCGAAGATACGAGAGCGTCGGAGGGTTTATTGATCGATCGTTTGTCTCAATTTTCTCTCCCGAATAAATCATTTCAAGAAATACAATAACGTCATCCCTCGTACCTTATCGGCTAATTATCCCATGGTGAGCCACTATGGTCGGGGGTTTCATCCATACCGAGACGCAAGACCCATTAATTGTTGTATAGAATGTCTTGTCTCCTATATATAAATCAATTGTCATTGTGTTGGTCGCTATTATTTAAAAGACATGACCCTAAATATCTTAGGACATGACCCTAAGGAAATATACCAATTCTAAGCTTAAAGTGTTGGGTCATGTGCTTAAATCGACCAATGCAATAATGTGATGTATTCATTCCTAATTAAGAGACACCAATGGCGATTATTGGACGTTATCTCATTGAAAGTAGTGGTAAGAGTGTTTCTTCCCTTGTACCAAAATATGCCCCGAGATACGAGAGCGTCGGAGGGTTTATTGATCGATCGTTTATCTCAATTTTTCTCTCAGAATAAAAAATTTCAAGAAATACAATAACGTCATCCCACGCACTTTATCGGCTAATTATCCCATGGTGAGCCACTATGGTCCGGGGGTTTCATCCATACCGAGACGCAAGACCCATTGTGTTGTTTAGAATGTCTTGTCTCCTATATATGAATCAATAGTCATTGTGTTGGTCGCTGTTATTTAAAGACATGACCCCAAATATCTTAGGACATGACGCTAAGGAAATCTACCAATTCTAAGCCTAAAGTGTTGGGTCATGTGCTTAAATCGACCAATGCAATAATGTCATGTATTCATTCCTAATTAAGAGACACCAATGGTGATTATTGGACGTTATCTCATTCAAAGTAGTGGTTAGAGGGTTTCGTCCCTTGTACGAAATATGCCCAAGATCCGAGGCGTCGGAGGGTTTATTGATCGATCGTTTGTCTCAATTTTTCTCTCAGAATAAATCATTTCAAGAAATACAATAACGTCATCCCTCGTACCTTATCGGCTAATTATCCCATGGTGAGCCACTATGGTCCGGGGGTTTCATCCATACCGAGCCGCAAAGACCCATAGTGTTGTTTAGAATGTCTTGTCTCCTACTATATAAATCAATTGTCATTGTCTTGGTCGCTATTATTTAAAGACATGACCCTAAATATATTAGGACATGACCCTAAGGAAATCTACCAATTCTAAGCCTAAAGTGTTGGGTCATGTGCTTAAATCGACCAATGCAATAATGTCATGTATTCATTCCTAATTAAGAGACACCAATGGCGATTATTGGACGTTATCTCATTGAAAGTAGTGGTAAGAGTGTTTCTTCCCTTGTACCAAATATGCCCAAGATACGGAGCGTCGGAGGGTTTATTGATCGATCGTTTATCTCAATTTTTCTCTCTGAATAAATAATTTCAAGAAATACAATAACGTCATCCCTCGTACTTTATCGGCTAATTATCCCATGGTGAGCCACTATGGTCTTGGGGTTTCATCCATACCGAGATGCAAGACCCATTGTGTTGTTTAGAATGTCTTGTCTCCTATATATGAATCAATAGTCATTGTGTTGGTCGCTATTATTTAAAGACATGACCCTAAATATATTAGGACATGACCACTAAGGAAATCTACCAATTCTAAGCCTAAAGTGTTGGATCATGTGATTAAATCGACCAATGCAATAATGTCGTGTATTCATTCCTAATTAAGAAACACCAATGGTGATTATTGGACGTTATCTCATTCAAAGTAGTGGTTAGAGGGTTTCGTCCCTTGTACCAAATATGCCCAAGATACAGAGCGTCGGAGGGTTTATTGATCGATCGTTTGTCTCAATTTTTCTCTCCGAATAAATCATTTCAAGAAATACAATAACGTCATCCCTCGTACCTTATCGGCTAATTATCCCATGGTGAGCCACTATGGTCCGGGGTTTCATCCATACCGAGACGCAAGACCCATAGTGTTGTTTAGAATGTCTTGTCTCCTATATATAAATCAATAGTCATTGTGTTGGTCCCTATTATTTAAAGACATGACACTAAATATCTTAGGACATGACCCTAAGGAAATCTACCAATTCTAAGCCTAAAGTGTTGGGTCATGTGCTTAAATCGACCAATGCAATAATGTCATGTATTCATTCCTAATTAAGAGACACCAAATGGCGATTATTGGACGTTATCTCATTGAAAGTAGTGGTAAGAATGTTTCTTCCCTTGCACCAAATATGCCCCGAGATACGGAGCGTCGAGGGTTTATTGATCGATCGTTTATCTCAATTTTCTCTCCGAATAAATAATTTCAAGAAATACAATAACGTCATCCCTCGTACTTTATCGGCTAATTATCCCATGGTGAGCCACTATGGTCCGGGGGTTTCATCCATACCGAGACGCAAGACCCATTGTGTTGTTTAGAATGTCTTGTCTCCTATATATGAATCAATAGTCATTGTGTTGGTCGCTGTTATTTAAAGACATGACCCTAAATATCTTAGGACATGACCCTAAGGAAATCTACCAATTCTAAGCCTAAAGTGTTGGGTCATGTGCTTAAATCGACCAATGCAATAATGTCGTGTATTCATTCCTAATTAAGAGACACCAATGGTGATTATTGGACATTATCTCATTCAAAGTAGTGGTTAGAGGGTTTCGTCCCTTGTACAAAATATGCCCAAGATACAGAGCGTCGGAGGGTTTATTGATCGATCGTTTGTCTCAATTTTTTTCTCCGAATAAATCATTTCAAGAAATACAATAACGTCATCCCTCGTACCCTATCGGCTAATTATCCCATGGTGAGCCACTATGGTCCGGGGGTTTCATCCATACCGAGACGCAAGACCCATAGTGTTGTTTAGAATGTCTTGTCTCCTATATATAAATCAATTGTCATTGTGTTGGTCGCTATTATTTAAAGACATGACCCTAAATATATTAGGACATGACCCTAAGGAAATATACCAATTCTAAGCTTAAAGTGTTGGGTCATGTGCTTAAATCGACCAATGCAATAATGTGATGTATTCATTCCTAATTAAGAGACACCAATGGCGATTATTGGACGTTATTTCATTGAAAGTAGTGGTAAGAGTGTTTCTTCCCTTGTACCAAATATGCCCAAGATACAGAGTGTCGGAGGGTTTATTGATCGATCGTTTATCTCAATTTTTCTCTCCGAATAAAAAATTTCAAGAAATACAATAACGTCATCCCTCGTACTTTATCGGCTAATTATCCCATGGTGAGCCACTATGGTCCTGGGGTTTCATCCATACCGAGACGCAAGACCCATTGTGTTGTTTAGAATGTCTTGTCTCCTATATATGAATCAATAGTCATTGTGTTGGTCGCTGTTATTTAAAGACATGACCCTAAATATCTTAGGACATGACCCTAAGGAAATCTACCAATTCTAAGCCTAAAGTGTTGGGTCATGTGCTTAAATCGACCAATGCAATAATGTCATGTATTCATTCCTAATTAAGAGACACCAATGGTGATTATTGGACGTTATCTCATTCAAAGTAGTGGTTAGAGGGTTTCGTCCCTTGTACCAAATATGCCCCAGATACGGGCGTCGGAGGGTTTATTGATCGATCGTTTGTCTCAATTTTTCTCTCCGAATAAATCATTTCAAGAAATACAATAACGTCATCCCTCGTACCTTATCGGCTAATTATCCCATGGTGAGCCACTATGGTCCGGGGGTTTCATCCATACCGAGACGCAAGACCCATAGTGTTGTTTAGAATGTCTTGTCTGCTATATATAAATCAATTGTCATTGTCTTGGTCGTTATTATTTAAAGACATGACCCTAAATATATTAGAACATGACCCTAAGGAAATCAACCAATTCTAAGCCTAAAGTATAGGGTCATGTGCTTAAATCGACCAATGCAATAATGTCATGTATTCATTCCTAATTAAGAGACACCAATGGCGATTATTGGACGTTATCTCATTGAAAGTAGTGGTAAGGTTTTTTCTTCCCTTGCACCAAATATGCCCCAGATACGGAGCGTCGGAGGGTTTATTGATCGATCGTTTATCTCAATTTTCTCTCTCCGAATAAATAATTTCAAGAAATACAATAACGTCATCCCTCGTACTTTATCGGCTAATTATCCCATGGTGAGCCACTATGGTCCGGGGGTTTCATCCATACCGAGATGCAAGACCCATTGTGTTATTTAGAATGTCTTGTCTCCTATATATGAATCAATAGTCATTGTGTTGGTCGCTATTATTTAAAGACATGACCCTAAATATATTAGGACATGACCCTAAGGAAATCTACCAATTATAAGCCTAAATTGTTGGGTCATGTGATTAAATCGACCAATGCAATAATGTCGTGTATTCATTCCTAATTAAGAGACACCAATGGTGATTATTGGACGTTATCTCATTCAAAGTAGTGGTTAGAGGGTTTCGTCCCTTGTACCAAATATGCCCAAGATACAGAGCGTCGGAGGGTTTATTGATCGATCGTTTGTCTCAATTTTTCTCTCTGAATAAATCATTTAAAGAAATACAATAACGTCATCCCTCGTACCTTATCGGCTAATTATCCCATGGTGAGCCACTATGGTCCGGGGGTTTCATCCATACCGAGACGCAAGACCCATAGTGTTGTTTAGAATGTCTTGTCTCCTATATATAAATCAATTGTCATTGTATTGGTCGCTATTATTTAAAGACATGACCCTAAATATATTAGGACATGACCCTTAGGAAATCTACCAATTCTAAGCCTAAAGTGTTGGGTCATGTGCTTAAATCGACCAATGCAATAATGTCATGTATTCATTCCTAATTAAGAGACACCAATGGCGATTATTGGACGTTATCTCATTGAAAGTAGTGGTAAGAATGTTTCTTCCCTTGCACCAAATATGCCCAAGATACAGAGCGTCAGAGGGTTTATTGATCGATCGTTTATCTCAATTTTTCTCTCCGAATAAATAATTTCAAGAAATACAATAACGTCATCCCTCGTACTTTATCGGCTAATTATCCCATGGTGAGCCACTATGGTCCGGGGGTTTCATCCATACCGAGACGCAAGACCCATTGTGTTGTTTAGAATGTCTTGTCTCCTATATATGAATCAATAGTCATTGTGTTGGTCAGTTGTTATTTAAAGACATGACCCTAAATATCTTAGGACATGACCCTAAGGAAATCTACCAATTCTAAGCCTAAAGTGTTGGGTCATGTGCTTAAATCGACCAATGCAATAATGTCGTGTATTCATTCCTAATTAAGAGACACCAATGGTGATTATTGGACATTATCTCATTCAAAGTAGTGGTTAGAGGGTTTCGTCCCTTGTACAAAATATGCCCAAGATACAGAGCGTCGGAGGGTTTATTGATCGATCGTTTGTCTCAAATTTTCTCTCTGAATAAATCATTTAAAGAAATACAATAACGTCATCCCTCGTACCTTATCGGCTAATTATCCCATGGTGAGCCACTATGGTCCGGGGGTTTCATCCATACTAGAGACGCAAGACCCATAGTGTTGTTTAGAATGTCTTGTCTCCTATATATAAATCAATTGTCATTGTGTTGGTCGCTATTATTTAAAGACATGACCCTAAATATATTAGGACATGACCCTTAGGAAATCTACCAATTCTAAGCCTAAAGTGTTGGGTCATGTGCTTAAATCGACCAATGCAATAATGTCATGTATTCATTCCTAATTAAGAGACACCAATGGCGATTATTGGACGTTATCTCATTGAAAGTAGTGGTAAGAATGTTTCTTCCCTTGCACCAAATATGCCCAAGATACAGAGCGTCAGAGGGTTTATTGATCGATCGTTTATCTCAATTTTTCTCTCCGAATAAATAATTTCAAGAAATACAATAACGTCATCCCTCGTACTTTATCGGCTAATTATCCCATGGTGAGCCACTATGGTCCGGGGTTTCATCCATACCGAGACGCAAGACCCATTGTGTTGTTTAGAATGTCTTGTCTCCTATATATGAATCAATAGTCATTGTGTTGGTCGCTGTTATTTAAAGACATGACCCTAAATATCTTAGGACATGACCCTAAGGAAATCTACCAATTCTAAGCCTAAAGTGTTGGGTCATGTGCTTAAATCGACCAATGCAATAATGTCGTGTATTCATTCCTAATTAAGAGACACCAATGGTGATTATTGGACGTTATCTCATTCAAAGTAGTGGTTAGAGGGTTTCGTCCCTTGTACCAAATATGCCCAAGATACAGAGCGTCGGAGGGTTTATTGATCGATCGTTTGTCTCAATTTTTCTCTCCGAATAAATCATTTCAAGAAATACAATAACGTCATCCCTCGTACCTTATCGGCTAATTATCCCATGGTGAGCCACTATGGTCCGGGGGTTTCATCCATACCGAGACGCTAAGACCCATAGTGTTGTTTAGAATGTCTTGTCTCTTATATATAAATCAATTGTCATTGTCTTGGTCGCTATTATTTAAAGACATGACCCTAAATATATTAGGACATGACCCTTAGGAAATCTACCAATTCTAAGCCTAAAGTGTTGGGTCATGTGCTTAAATCGACCAATGCAATAATGTCATGTATTCATTCCTAATTAAGAGACACCAATGGCGATTATTGGACGTTATCTCATTGAAAGTAGTGGTAAGAGTGTTTCTTCCCTTGCACCAAATATGCCCAAGATACAGAGCGTCAGAGGGTTTATTGATCGATCGTTTATCTCAATTTTTCTCTCCGAATAAATAATTTCAAGAAATACAATAACGTCATCCCTCGTACTTTATCGGCTAATTATCCCATGGTGAGCCACTATGGTCCGGGGGGTTTCATCCATACCGAGACGCAAGACCCATTGTGTTGTTTAGAATGTCTTGTCTCCTATATATGAATCAATAGTCATTGTGTTGGTCGCTATTATTTAAAGACATGACCCTAAATATCTTAGGACATGACCCTAAGGAAATCTACCAATTCTAAGCCTAAAGTGTTGGGTCATGTGATTAAATCGACCAATGCAATAATGTCGTGTATTCATTCCTAATTAAGAGACACCAATGGTGATTATTGGACGTTATCTCATTCAAAGTAGTGGTTAGAGGGTTTCGTCCCTTGTACAAAATATGCCCAAGATACAGAGCGTCGGAGGGTTTATTGATCGATCGTTTGTCTCAATTTTTCTCTCCGAATAAATCATTTAAAGAAATACAATAACGTCATCCCTCGTACCTTATCGGCTAATTATCCCATGGTGAGCCACTATGGTCCGGGGGTTTCATCCATACCGAGACGCAAGACCCATAGTGTTGTTTAGAATGTCTTGTCTCCTATATATAAATCAATTGTCATTGTGTTGGTCGCTATTATTTAAAGACATGACCCTAAATATATTAGGACATGACCCTAAGGAAATATACCAATTCTAAGCTTAAAGTGTTGGGTCATGTGCTTAAATCGACCAATGCAATAATGTGATGTATTCATTCCTAATTAAGAGACACCAATGGCGATTATTGGACGTTATCTCATTGAAAGTAGTGGTAAGAGTGTTTCTTCCCTTGTACCAAATATGCCCAAGATACGAGGCGTCGGAGGGTTTATTGATCGATCGTTTATCTCAATTTTTCTCTCCGAATAAATAATTTCAAGAAATACAATAACGTCATCCCTCGTACTTTATCGGCTAATTATCCCATGGTGAGCCACTATGGTCCGGGGGTTTCATCCATACCGAGACGCAAGACCCATTGTGTTGTTTAGAATGTCTTGTCTCCTATATATGAATCAATAGTCATTGTGTTGGTCGCTGTTATTTAAAGACATGACCCTAAATATCTTAGGACATGACCCTAAGGAAATCTACCAATTCTAAGCCTAAAGTGTTGGGTCATGTGCTTAAATCGACCAATGCAATAATGTCATGTATTCATTCCTAATTAAGAGACACCAATGGTGATTATTGGACGTTATCTCATTCAAAGTAGTGGTTAGAGGGTTTCGTCCCTTGTACCAAATATGCCCAAGATACAGAGCGTCGGAGGGTTTATTGATCGATCGTTTGTCTCAATTTTTCTCTCCGAATAAATCATTTCAAGAAATACAATAACGTCATCCCTCGTACCTTATCGGCTAATTATCCCATGGTGAGCCACTATGGTCCGGGGGTTTCATCCATACCGAGACGCAAGACCCATTGTGTTGTTTAGAATGTCTTGTCTCCTATATATAAATCAATTGTCATTGTGTTGGTCGCTATTATTTAAAGACATGACCCTAAATATATTAGGACATGACCCTAAGGAAATCTACCAATTCTAAGCCTAAAGTGTTGGGTCATGTGCTTAAATCGACCAATGCAATAATGTCATGTATTCATTCCTAATTAAGAGACACCAATGGCGATTATTGGACGTTATCTCATTGAAAGTAGTGGTAAGAGTGTTTCTTCCCTTGTACCAAATATGCCCAAGATACAGAGCGTCGGAGGGTTTATTGATCGATCGTTTATCTCAATTTTTCTCTCCGAATAAAAAATTTCAAGAAATACAATAACGTCATCCCTCGTACTTTATCGGCTAATTATCCCATGGTGAGCCACTATGGTCCTGGGGTTTCATCCATACCGAGACGCAAGACCCATTGTGTTGTTTAGAATGTCTTGTCTCCTATATATGAATCAATAGTCATTGTGTTGGTCGCTGTTATTTAAAGACATGACCCTAAATATCTTAGGACATGACCCTAAGGAAATCTACCAATTCTAAGCCTAAAGTGTTGGGTCATGTGCTTAAATCGACCAATGCAATAATGTCATGTATTCATTCCTAATTAAGAGACACCAATGGTGATTATTGGACGTTATCTCATTCAAAGTAGTGGTTAGAGGGTTTCGTCCCTTGTACCAAATATGCCCAAGATACAGAGCGTCGGAGGGTTTATTGATCGATCGTTTGTCTCAATTTTTCTCTCCGAATAAATCATTTCAAGAAATACAATAACGTCATCCCTCGTACCTTATCGGCTAATTATCCCATGGTGAGCCACTATGGTCCGGGGTTTCATCCATACCGAGACGCAAGACCCATTGTGTTGTTTAGAATGTCTTGTCTCCTATATATGAATCAATTGTCATTGTGTTGGTCGCTATTATTTAAAGACATGACCCTAAATATATTAGGACATGACCCTAAGGAAATCTACCAATTCTAAGCCTAAAGTGTAGGGTCATGTGCTTAAATCGACCAATGCAATAATGTCGTGTATTCATTCCTAATTAAGAGACACCAATGGCGATTATTGGACGTTATCTCATTGAAAGTAGTGGTAAGAGGGTTTCGTCCCTTGTACCAAATATGCCCAAGATACAGAGCGTCGGAGGGTTTATTGATCGATCGTTTATCTCAATTTTTCTCTCCGAATAAATAATTTCAAGAAATACAATAACATCATCCCTCGTACTTTATCGGCTAATTATCCCATGGTGAGCCACTATGGTCCGGGGTTTCATCCATACCGAGACGCAAGACCCATTGTGTTGTTTAGAATGTCTTGTCTCCTATATATGAATCAATAGTCATTGTGTTGGTCGCTATTATTTAAAGACATGACCCTAAATATATTAGGACATGACCCTAAGGAAATCTACCAATTCTAAGCCTAAAGTGTTGGGTCATGTGCTTAAATCGACCAATGCAATAATGTCGTGTATTCATTCCTAATTAAGAGACACCAATGGTGATTATTGGACGTTATCTCATTCAAAGTAGTGGTTAGAGGGTTTCGTCCCTTGTACCAAATATGCCCAAGATACAGAGCGTCGGAGGGTTTATTGATCGATCGTTTGTCTCAATTTTTCTCTCCGAATAAATCATTTCAAGAAATACAATAACGTCATCCCTCGTACCTTATCGGCTAATTATCCCATGGTGAGCCACTATGGTCCGGGGGGTTTCATCCATACCGAGACGCAAGACCCATAGTGTTGTTTAGAATGTCTTGTCTCCTATATATAAATCAATTGTCATTGTGTTGGTCGCTATTATTTAAAGACATGACCCTAAATATATTAGGACATGACCCTAAGGAAATATAACAATTCTAAGCCTAAAGTGTTGGGTCATGTGCTTAAATCGACCAATGCAATAATGTCATGTATTCATTCCTAATTAAGAACAAAAAAATTTTTTTTTTTTTTTTTTTTTTTTTTTTTTTTATTAGTTTTTTTTTTTTTTTTTTTTTTTATTAAATTTAAATAAAGTAGGGGTGGGGGTTTTTTTTTTTTTTTTTTTTTTTTTTTTTTTTTTTTTCTAAAAAAAAAATTTTAAAAAAAAAAAAAACGTTCTCCCTCGTACTTTATCGGCTAATTATCCCATGGTGAGCCACTATGGTCGGGGTTTCATCCATGCCGAGGCGCAGACCCATTGTGTTGTTTAGAATGTCTTGTCTCCTATATATGAATCAATAGTCATTGTGTTGGTCGCTGTTATTTAAAGACATGACCCTAAATATCTTAGGACATGACCCTAAGGAAATCTACCAATTCTAAGCCTAAAGTGTTGGGTCATGTGCTTAAATCGACCAATGCAATAATGTCATGTATTCATTCCTAATTAAGAGACACCAATGGTGATTATTGGACGTTATCTCATTCAAAGTTGTGGTTAGAGGGTTTCGTCCCTTGTACCAAATATGCCCAAGATACAGAGCGTCGGAGGGTTTATTGATCGATCGTTTGTCTCAATTTTTCTCTCCGAATAAATCATTTCAAGAAATACAATAACGTCATCCCTCGTACCTTATCGGCTAATTATCCCATGGTGAGCCACTATGGTCCGGGGGTTTCATCCATACCGAGACGCAAGACCCATAGTGTTGTTTAGAATGTCTTGTCTCCTATATATAAATCAATTGTCATTGTCTTGGTCGCTATTATTTAAAGACATGACCCTAAATATATTAGAACATGACCCTAAGGAAATCAACCAATTCTAAGCCTAAAGTATAGGGTCATGTGCTTAAATCGACCAATGCAATAATGTCATGTATTCATTCCTAATTAAGAGACACCAATGGCGATTATTGGACGTTATCTCATTGAAAGTAGTGGTAAGACTGTTTCTTCCCTTGCACCAAATATGCCCAAGATACAGAGCGTCGGAGGGTTTATTGGTCGATCGTTTATCTCAATTTTTCTCTCCGAATAAATAATTTCAAGAAATACAATAACGTCATCCCTCGTACTTTATCGGCTAATTATCCCATGGTGAGCCACTATGGTCCGGGGGTTTCATCCATACCGAGATGCAAGACCCATTGTGTTATTTACAATGTCTTGTCTCCTATATATGAATCAATAGTCATTGTGTTGGTCGCTATTATTTAAAGACATGACCCTAAATATATTAGGACATGACCCTAAGGAAATCTACCAATTATAAGCCTAAATTGTTGGGTCATGTGATTAAATCGACCAATGCAATAATGTCGTGTATTCATTCCTAATTAAGAGACACCAATGGTGATTATTGGACGTTATCTCATTCAAAGTAGTGGTTAGAGGGTTTCGTCCCTTGTACCAAATATGCCCAAGATACAGAGCGTCGGAGGGTTTATTGATCGATCGTTTGTCTCAATTTTTCTCTCTGAATAAATCATTTAAAGAAATACAATAACGTCATCCCTCGTACCTTATCGGCTAATTATCCCATGGTGAGCCACTATGGTCCGGGGGTTTCATCCATACCGAGACACAAGACCCATAGTGTTGTTTAGAATGTCTTGTCTCCTATATATAAATCAATTGTCATTGTATTGGTCGCTATTATTTAAAGACATGACCCTAAATATATTAGGACATGACCCTTAGGAAATCTACCAATTCTAAGCCTAAAGTGTTGGGTCATGTGCTTAAATCGACCAATGCAATAATGTCATGTATTCATTCCTAATTAAGAGACACCAATGGCGATAATTGGACGTTATCTCATTGAAAGTAGTGGTAAGAGTGTTTCTTCCCTTGTACCAAATATGCCTAAGATACAGAGCGTCGGACGGTTTATTGATCGATCGTTTATCTCAATTTTTCTCTCCGAATAAATAATTTATAGAAATACAATAACGTCATCCCTCGTACTTTATCGGCTAATTATCCCATGGTGAGCTACTATGGTCCGGGGGTTTCATCCATACCGAGACGCAAGACCCATTGTGTTGTTTAGAATGTCTTGTCTCCTATATATGAATCAATAGTCATTGTGTTGGTCGCTATTATTTTAAGACATTACCCTAAATTTCTTTGGACATGACCCTAAGGAAATCTACCTATTCTAAGCATAAAGTGTTGGGTCATGTGCATAAATCGACCAATGCAATAATGTCGTGTATTCATTCCTATTTAAGAGACATAAATGGCAATTTTTGGACGTTATCTAATCCAAAGTAGTGGTTATAGGGTTTCGTCCCTTGTACCAAATAAGCCCAAGATACAGAGCGTCGGGGGGTTTATTGATCGATCGTTTGTCCCAATTTTTCTCTCCGAATAAATCATTCCAAGAAATAAAATAACGTCATCCCTCGTACCGTATCGGCTTATTATCCCATAGTGAACCACTATGTTCCGGGGGTTTCATCCATACCGAGACGCAAGACCCACAGTGTTGTGTAGATTATCTTGTCTCCTATATATGAATCAATAGTCATTGTGTTGGTCGCTGTTATTTAAAGACATGACCCTAAATATCTTAGGACATGACCCTAAGGAAATCTACCAATTCTAAGCCTAAAGTGTTGGGTCATGTGCTTAAATCGACCAATGCAATAATGTCATGTATTCATTCCTAATTAAGAGACACCAATGGCGATTATTGGATGTTATCTCATTGAAAGTAGTGGTAAGAATGTTTCTTCCCTTGCACCAAATATGCCCAAGATACAGAGCGTCAGAGGGTTTATTGATCGATCGTTTATCTCAATTTTTCGCTCCGAATAAATAATTTCAAGAAATACAATAACGTCATCCCTCGTACTTTATCGGCTAATTATCCCATGGTGAGCCACTATGGTCCGGGGGTTTCATCCATACCGAGACGCAAGACCCATTGTGTTGTTTAGAATGTCTTGTCTCCTATATATGAATCAATAGTCATTGTATTGGTCGCTATTATTTAAAGACATGACCCTAAGGAAATCTACCAATTCTAAGCCTAAAGTGTTGGGTCATGTGATTAAATCGACCAATGCAATAATGTCGTGTATTCATTCCTAATTAAGAGACACCAATGGTGATTATTGGACGTTATCTCATTCAAAGTAGTGGTTAGAGGGTTTCGTCCCTTGTACCAAATATGCCCAAGATACATAGCGTCGGAGGGTTTATTGATCGATCGTTTGTCTCAATTTTTCTCTCTGAATAAATCATTTCATGAAATACAATAACGTCATCCCTCGTACCTTATCGGCTAATTATCCCATGGTGAGCCACTATGGTCCGGGGATTTCATCCATACCGAGACGCAAGACCCATAGTGTTGTTTAGAATGTCTTGTCTCCTATATATAAATCAATTGTCATTGTATTGGTCGCTATTATTTAAAGACATGACCCTGAGGAAATCTACCAATTCTAAGCCTAAAGTGTTGGGTCATGTGCTTAAATCGACCAATGCAATAATGCCATGATTTCATTCCTAATTAAGAGACACCAATGGCGATTATTGGACGTTATCTCTTTGAAAGTAGTGGTAAGAGTGTTTCTTCCCTTGTACCAAATATGCCCAAGATACAGAGCGTCGGAGGGTTTATTGATAGATCGTTTATCTCAATTTTTCTCTCCGAATAAATAATTTCAAGAAATACAATAACGTCATCCCTCGTACTTAATCGGCTAATTATCCCATGGTGAGCAACTATGGTCCGGGGATTTCATCCATACCGAGACGCAAGACCCATTGTGTTGTTTAGAATGTCTTGTCTCCTATATATGAATCAATAGTCATTGTGTTGGTCGCTATTATTTTAAGACATGACCCTAAATATCTTTGGACATGACCCTAAATATCTTTGGACATGACCCTAAGGAAATCTACCTATTCTAAGCATAAAGTGTTGGGTCATGTGCATAAATCGACCAATGCAATAATGTCGTGTATTCATTCCTATTTAAGAGACACCAATGGCGATTTTTGGACGTTATCTCATCCAAAGTAGTGGTTATAGGGTTTCGTCCCTTGTACCAAATATTCCCAAGATACAGAGCGTCGGAGGGTTTATTGATCGATCGTTTGTCTCAATTTTTCTCTCCGAATAAATCATAACAAGAAATAAAATAACGTCATCCCTCGTACCCTATCGGCTTATTATCCCATAGTGAGCCACTATGATCCGGGGGATTCATCCATACCGAGACGCAAGACCCACAGTGTTGTGTAGATTGTCTTGTCTCCTATATATGAATCAATAGTCATTGTGTTGGTCGCTGTTATTTAAAGACATGACCCTAAATATCTTAGGACATGACCCTAAGGAAATCTACCAATTCTAAGCCTAAAGTGTTGGGTCATGTGCTTAAATCGACCAATGCAATAATGTCGTGTATTCATTCCTATTTAAGAGACACCAATGGCGATTATTGGACGTTATCTCATCCAAAGTAGTGGTTATAGGGTTTCGTCCCTTGTACCAAATATGCCCAAGATACAGAGCGTCGGAGGGTTTATTGATCGATCGTTTGTCTCAATTTTTCTCTCCGAATAAATCATTCCAAGAAATACAATAACGTCATCCCTCATACCCTATCGGCTTATTATCCCATGGTGAGCCACTATGTTCCGGGGGTTTCATCCATACCGAGACGCAAGACCCACAGTGTTGTGTAGATTGTCTTGTCTCCTATATATGAATCAATAGTCATTGTGTTGGTCGCTGTTATTTAAAGACATGACCCTAAATATCTTAGGACATGACCCTAAGGAAATCTATCAATTCTAAGCCTAAAGTGTTGGGTCATGTGCTTAAATCGACCAATGCAATAATGTCGTGTATTCATTCCTAATTAAGAGACACCAATGGTGATTATTGGACGTTATCTCATTCAAAGTAGTGGTTAGAGGGTTTGGGTTTGATGAATACAGAATTAAAATAATTATCGTGGAGTGTTGTACTGATTGGGCCTCGTTGGTGTAGAGGTAGAGTGGAATCCAAGTGTTGTAATATTCTAGTCTAGTTATCACTAGATATTAGGAATCATCACTAATTTTAAAAGCAAGTTCCCTATTAAATAAACAAGGACAACATAAATGTTAAAATAAACAATCGCGTTTTTCGAACCATTGTCAGTTTGTTTAAGGTAATATCCCAATGTTACTTTGGGAGATTGTCTAAACTATTATTATAGGAACTAACTATAAATTCAGTCATACTAACCTACTTTGATCAAGTAATACGATTCTAGTCTAGTTATCACTAGATATTAGGAACATTAATGCACTAATTTTAAAAGTAAATTCCCTATTGAATAAACAAGGACAACATAAATGTTAAAATAAACAATCGCATCTAACTAATTGAGTCATACTAGCCTACCTTGATCACTTCGTAATATTCTAGTCTAATTATCACTAGAAATTAGGAACTAAATTATGAAGCACTAATTTTAGAAGTAATATCCCTATTGAATAAACAATGACAACATAAATGTTAAAATAAACAATCGCATTTTTTAAAACCATTGTCATTTTGATTTAGGTAATGACCCATGTTTCTTTGGGCGATTACCTAAACAATTATTATAGGAACTAACTAGTTGAGTTATACTAGCCTACTTTGATGAGTTTGATCACGTAGAAATATTCTAGTCTAATTTTCACTAGAAATTAGAAACCATGATTTGAACGCACTGAAAAAGAACAAGGTAGTATATCAAAAGTCGTGCCTATGAATGTGTATGTGCCACGTGGCACTCTCCTCAAACTTCTAATATAAATGTTTTGTGTCCATGTGTACCATCAATGCACTCTCCTCAAACTTTTCAATCTCTTAATGGACAAAAAATACAAAAAGTGGCAGAATAATAGCTAATGTTTTAGGACATGACCGGTACGAAACAGCGTAGTTTAGGTATTTGATAATAGTTTAGGTAGTCGCCCAAAGTAAAACGGGTCATTACCTAAAACAAATTGACAATGGTTCTAAAAATCCGATTGTTGATTTTAACATTTATGTTGTCCTTGGTTAACGAATCTAACAAGATCCCACATGACTATATTTTTCCTTACGTAAAAATCACAAGAGATAGTGAAAGGGCGGAGAGTGAATAGTGTCAAAATCTCATTGTTGCAATAGAAAAAGAAAGGAGGAAGTATTTGTATAGATGTTGTGTAGTTATAAGGTATCGGAGATGTGACCTTTGAAATGAAAAATGAAAGGTTAACCATGAATCGAACATAACATTATTGCTTATTATTTCAAAATAAAATATAATAAAGTTTATAATTATATCTCATTAAAAGACTTACGCAAGTAGTTAGATACTTAGATACCTAACAAGTAGTTAGATGCTTACACAAGTTTTTGTTTGGTCAATTTACAACTAAAAGAATCTTGTGTTGGGATCATGTAAATGCCAAAATACTTAGTTTTTTTTTTTGACATCGAGAAAATTTACATTAATAAACTGGAGTACATTTTAGTTTTTGATGATTACTTTTCATATGGTTTAAAGTGTAATTAAGGAGAAGCATATGGGCCTTGGCCCAAACGTACCTTAAAAGCGTTTGTCATGGATCAAACATCTTTTTTTGACGTTTGTGTACAAACACGTTTGTCATGGATCAAAACGTTTAAAGAGAAATCTGTCATATTTGAGTTAAGTATCCAAACAAACAAATTAAGGTTACTCTTCTCCTAAAAGTTTAAGGTATACTTATAATTTTCAAGTGATCCCAACTTCATGGAGATGAACGGGTGGAACAAAAACTGTTACTATACGGCAAAAACACGCATTAGGCACAGGATGTTTCATGGACGACAAATAAGCTATGGTAAATGTTGTCTAAACTCCTTAATTATTTATTTATTATTGTAGTTATTTACATATGAAAGTAGCGTTATGTGACAATTTCCAGATTTCACCGTCATTATCATCCATGTATCTGCACTAAACCTTTTGAAGATTCCATTTAAATTTCATATTTTTGTTATATTCAGCTGGTAATTAAATTTAACTAGAGTAACTAAATGGGGCATCATAACCTTATGTACTACAGTTATAACATAAAATGTAACTCCAAAAGATACAGTATATGTGAATGTAGCCCTATTTTAAATGCAGTGAAAGTCCCTAAAAAAAATACAGTGAAAGTTAACAATATTCATACAACGTTAATTTACAACTCATTTTATTCATATAAAATTAACATCAACTATTATACCCGCCCTAGCGCCTAGTGTGTGGCCCGGCGGCAGGCGTTGCGTCGGGTGTTACTGTTTTAATTTTTGCATGGTTGAACTTTTGTTTCTATTATTTATGCAAATCGTATTGTGTGCTTTGAATTCGTTTGTAATACCATGTGTTTTGTATGTGGCAATATAAAACAGCTAATCATGACCGAAGTTTAGCGTTATTTTTATTTTTGGGATAGTAGATATATGTCAACTGCAAAAATGAAAATAATACTCCAACTTCATGTTGAATTTCGGGATTATATGATGTAATAAGTGAAAAGAAGATAACCTACCTATTTATACTAATTACAATAGGTAACAAAACTAATGCTAATATGCTATAATTACATCTAACAAAACTAAGTAACAACATTACTAAACTCTAACAACCTAACTAACAACAATAACCAAATTCTATACTCCAACACTTCATGGCTGGAGGAAGGGGACGACGGCCACTATTAAGGGTTCAATTCAACAAACCAACATGTTTTTTCTGAAAAATCCTGAGGGAGGGTTCCACGTGGAATAAATTTTGACAAGCAACCTTTCAATATATTTGTATAGATATTTACATTTGAAAATTTAACAAACTTAAAGTATGTAATCAAGGTAAGTATATTTATTGTTGGTGTAATTAAATAATTGTAAAATTAACAACAACTATTTTAAATGTTCCATATTTTTCAGCATTAATAAAAGAACCACATTTGTAAAATTAATATGATTAAGGTATGCATAAATGTTGTTGTTGTAATTAAATAACCGCATATCGGCATATGAATAAGAAATTTTGTTAAGAAAATGGAAGTGGATAGTGATGATGAGAATGTGAACGATAATTCTCCAACTCCGGGGCTTATTACACCTGACGATCTAGTAGCCCAACACGACCAGGCTAAAAATCGTTAAATTATTGTTGAAACTATTATCGATCTATGGTTGTGTTAATATTATTGCTTTACTTTTTATGTTCGATCTAATTCTTGGCCTGGCTTGAAGAGTAGCTTTCTCTCTTTTGTTTGCTTCTGATCTAAAATGTAGTCGGTTTCGCGACTTTTCTTTTGTAAATTGTAAATGCTGCCATTGTAATCTGGCTTCATGCCATGATTAATAGGAATGAATACACGACCTTAAAATACCGTACGACTAAATGTGGAAATAAAATAATAGGTAGATTTCCTTAGGATCATGCCCTAAGATAGTTAGGGTCATGTCTTTAAATAATAGCGACCAACACAATGACTATTGATTCATAGCATAGTGGCTCACCATGGGATAATAAGCCGATAAGGTATGAGGGATGACGTTATTGTATTTCTTGGAATGATTTACTCGGATGTAGCAATTGAGATAAACGATTAATAAACTCTCCGACGCTCTATATCATGGGCATATTTGGTTGGATGAAACCCTCCGACGATCGTTCAATCTTAATTTCGTGCTAGAAAGCGTATTTAAGCTACCCTACACTGATATGAAATGTTAAAGATTTATTTCATATCAAACTGGTTTTTAAGTTATCAAATAAGTTATTAGGCCCGGGCTACGCCCCGGGTAAGGAAAATTTCATTTATTAGTATTATACTTTAAGATATTAACAATAAATGTTATTTGGTTTAGTGGTTAAGACTTTAGTATATGTTCTTGAGGTCCCGAGATCAAACTCGATTGCATGGAGTAAAACTCCCTTAGGGAGAGCGCCACGTGGCACAGTTTCTTGTTTAGGCACGCCTTTTAATATATTAGTATAGATAGATATCTAGACAATGTTTATGTAGATCCTTTTGTTATGTTTTTCTAAAGGCAACTCTTCTAGCACTAGCTAATTGATCACTCATCTATCCTATATCATATTCTATAAGGATTAGGGGAGCGTTTTAATTTGATATTTAGGTAGTTTCCGTTTTCTTTTCTTGGAACCAGTAGTGTAAATTAAAACCACTAACTTTTGTCAAATAAGGGTCCAAGCTAGGAGTTAGGAGTGGTTTAAATTAAGAAACAATTATAAGACAGGGGACTCTTGGGATCACTTGTGCCAACTTGCCAAAAGATTGGTTTAGTCTCCCATCAACCATGCAGTAGGACATATCCCAACCAGCGTAGGTCATGTCCTAAAACAACAACACTTTTGCTTTTACTATTCAAGTACGGTATTGTTCATCCTACACGCATAAGTTGAATGCACTGTTCCTATCCCATGGAGCAGCGGATAACATCGTTACACCCTAGCTCAGCCATTAAATCCACTGTTGATTGTTCTCCATATTACTTGACGGTTGTCACCTAGTGGTGTCAAAACAGGTTCTCAAATAGGTCCTGGGTATACCCACGGCGAACCAGTCGGACCTGGGACAGTCGGGATTCGGCGGTCGGTGCCCCAGGTCGTGATTGGTCAGGTTTTGTTCAACTGGGTCGATCACATTTGAATCATGGGATTGTCGGGTGCTAGACAGGTCTGAGCGTTCCATTTACAAGTCGATCCATTCTCAGGTATGATCGCACGTGGACATTTTTTAACCGGGTTTGCGCAGGTCGTATTTGGGTTTCATGTACGCTTGGGTAGAGTCAAGTATACTTTGGTTGAATCACTAATGACCTTAGTTCGATCATTGTGAACCATCGGGTCCATTCGCTATTGAACGTCAATTCGACTTCGGTTAACTCTTAGCCGGGTCATTTTGATTTTGTTATGGAATTTGTAAACGAGTCATATTATCAATAGTATTAAAATCGACATATATATACATATGTGTGTGCGATAAATATATGGATGATAACGAAAAACAAATAAAAACACTATATTGTTTACCGTAATGTTTAGTGTATTCTCTTAGTCAAATCTTATTTCGACTAATCAACTGCGTTAAACCACTCTAATGAGTAAAGGAGTAGAACGACTCTTTATATATTCTTATATTATATTTAATAACCAACGACAATAATAACGAGTATAAAATCAATTCCAAGCTAACAATAACAATAATAGTACAAATAACAACAGGAATACTAACAATAATTGAATTGAAACAAGTTGTTATTATTCGATAAGATCAATGAATGTATCAATGTAAGTCGATAAGCTAATTCAACATAACAATACTCCTTTTGAGTTCATCATCTTTATGATGACAATATAACAAGTAGTCACTATCAACTCGATGAAGTTCGTATAAGTTATATCTTGACACTATAAGTTCACTTAAATGGATATAATCAAACTATTACATAATTGAGTGATAGTTGTATATGTAGCACAATAAGAAGCCTAGCTTAAGAAGTAAATAACCATATAGTTGTAGAGCTAGTAACTTAGCATAAGACATTGAGTCTAATTATTTGAATCATATAGTTTGTTATAAAATATAGGGAGGTTTGTTAAATTACTATATCTTTTTGCATATTAACAAGGTCTCAAATTTCTAATATACATGTTTATGATCTTATATAAAAATATTAACAATGTGTAGCTATTAAGAATAGAATAAATGACCTTTAAAATGAAATTACGGATTGGATATTCCGATTGTCCGATCCACTTTACTTTTTTTTTGTCCTCTAGAAAAAATATAATTTTGTTGTCCTCTGAAAATTAAATAACCAACCTGATTATAAGAATAAATTGAACTCATGAATATTAACAATTACATATGCTCATAATTTTAACATCATAAATAAAAACAAAATAAATTGCACCAAGAATCCTATGCAGGCTATACTACTTTAAATAACAAGAAGAAGTCAACGACCAAAAAACTGAAGATATAATTAGGGATTTTAATTTTTTTTTGTAAATATGGTTGGCACTTGGTAGTTACCCTTTTCTTTTTATTATGCTTTATTTATGTAAATATGCGCGTGGCAAAGGCTTTAGGACTTGACTCACTAACGGTCTGTTATGTTCAGCTTATTTTGTGTTATCTTATCTTATCTTATAAGATCTTATAAAATCTTATCTTATCTTATCTTATCTTATCTTATCTTATCTTATCTTATCTTATCTTATCTTATCTTATCTTATCTTATCTTATCTTATCTTATCTTATCTTATCTTATCTTATCTTATCTTATCTTATCTTATCTTATCTTATCTTATCTGATATTATCTTATCTTATCTTATAAGATCTTATATAATTTAAAATAAGTTGAACATAACGGATCCTAACAATATGTGGTTAACAATAATTCAAAATAACGTAGAAATGGGATAACGTAGAAATGGGCAAAAATAGATAATCAACAAAAAATGTATGGTTAACCTTTACCATTTGATCTAATAAAAGTCCTAACGTAGCCTAGGGTATCACCTAAAATTATTGCCGTGCTCAATAAACGACCAACCCAATATAATGAATCAATAGTCATTTATTTCGTCGTTTTTTCGATCGCAATTATTTTAGGAAATGACCCTGGAATAAAAGTTTCCATGAAATATGTTTCTAATATAATATATATAATGCAAATGAGATGTATGCAATTATTATTGTCTAAACCTATGTGTTTAGCATGAAATACCTATAGTTCACATAATACCAAACATAGTCATATGCCATTGTGTTGTGTAGAATGTCTTGCTTCTATGAGCCAATAGCCACTAGGTTGGTCGTTTTTCGAGCATGGAATGCTTTATTTAGGACATGACACATGCTATCTTAGGTCACCGTCTCCCGATTAGAAGAGATCGGCAAAATCAGGCAAATGATTCTGTATGACGCAGGCTATCTTAGGTCACCGTCTCCCGATTAGAAAAGATCGGTAAAATCAGGTAAATGATTCTGTAAGACGTTATTTTTATTTCTTCGAATGATTTCTATCATTGATCGGCACCCATTTATTACAATTTGAGACTAACGATCAATAAACCCTCCCGCGCTCTGGATCTTGGCCATATTTCGTAGGATGAAAACCCTCTACAAAGCGTGTTTTAGCTACCCTGTATGGCTACATGCAAAGTCCTAAATTTATTTAGTGTCAAATATGTTTTATCTTTTGGAAATATTAAATACGCAGATCAAATGTTTGTCCTGCATTTACCAACTGTATTACATAATCAATTGGGGAAAACTATTATATGTTCTCATACCCCTTTCTCCGTGGTCAGTAATATTGATGCGAAACTCCTATGCAACTAAGCGGCGCGGGATCGATTTCTCATGCAGGCAAGCAGATTATGTCCCTTTTTTAAATGATGTTCAGGCCTGCGTTTTATTTTCATTTTCGCCGTGTCCTTATATTTTCTTCGCACATTATAAAATGGAGATGATGTTGTGTCCAAATTGTGGAGGGTGAATTGCTCATTTACGATTGACATGATGGCTAGGCACTTGTACAATGTCACTTCTTAATTGAGTGTGGAGAGATAAATATACAATAAATGGTTTGTTAATACTCCAACTGCCAATATCTTATGATCTACTCTTTCCCTAAATAGAAGAGAGTATCCTTTGTTTCTTCCATTATATATCCAAACAAACAAATAAAGGTTACTCTTCTCCAAATTATCAAATAGTAAAAGGTTACTCTTCTCCTAAAACTTGAAGGTTTACTTATAATTTTCAAGTGATCCGAACTTCATGGAGATGAACGGGTGTAACATAGAGTGTTGCCCTCCAAAGAAAACACGCATTATGTGGAGGATGAAACATGGATGTGAAGTAAGCTCTAGTAAATTTTTCCTTAATTGTTTATTTATTATTGTAGTTATTTACATATGAAAGTAGTGTTATGTGATAATTTCCAGATTTCACCGTCATTATACAAAGTCAAAGTCAGAACTCTATTATATATATTTGAATGTAACCCTATTTTAAATGCAGTCAAAGTGAAAATAATATTTATACAAAGTCAATTTGCCACTCATTTAATTCATGTAAAATTATCATCAACTATTATACCCGTCCTGGCGACCAAACTATTCCAGTTTTTTACAAACTAAAGGTATGTATATTTGTTGCTGTTGGCAAAAATTTATAAAGTTAAGGTATGTTATAAAGTTAAGGTATGTAAATTTATTGCAGTTGTAATAAAATAATTGTAAAATTAACATCAGCTATTTTAAATGTTCCATGTTTTTCAAGCAAGGTATGTATATTTGTTGCTGTTGGCAAAAATTCATAAAGTTATGGTATGTAATTAAGGTATGTATTTTTGTTGGTGTTGTAATAAAATAATTGTAAATTTAACATCAGCTATTTTAAATGTTCCATGTTTTTCACGCATTAAAAAAAAGAACCACATTTTTAAAATTAATATAATTAAGGTATGTAGATTTGTTGTTGTTGTAATTAAATAACCGCATATGAAAATGATATTTCGTGTTCCGGTAACAATAAACCAATTATTTCGTGGCGGACTTACTCCCAACATGGTACTTGTACGAGTTTTCCGTAGATAAATTATGTAAGCTGCAACGTCAGTATTCCGCATTCATGTCAATGGTAGAGCAAGTGCTTGGTTTGCCTAAGGTAACTGAAATGATGTTAAGATGCGAGAAGCATGATGTGTTGCTGCGGGCTACTAATGGTGATTTCATGTGTCCTCATGAGATTGGCAAAATTTGTAACTGGAAGGCCGGAATGGAAGACGTCCACAAAATACATAGGGAACTTTATCGCCAACTTTGGGGGTTCTTAGAACTCCTTCGTAATTCCATTGGGTCCGCCCAAGTCAGAAACATTTTGGGGAAGTCAAATACTATCACTGATATTGCAAGTCAGTTTGAAGAAGTTGACAAGTTTTTGGCCGAGTTTGATGAATTTGTTAAGAAAATGGAAGTGCATAGTGATGATGAGAATGTGAACGATAATTCTCCAACTCCGGGGCTTATTACACTTGACCATCCGGTAGCCCAACACGACCAGGCAACAAAAAATTAAATTATTGTTCCAACTATTATTCGATCTATGGTTGATTGGTTGTGTTATTATTATTGCTTTAGTCTTTATATCAAAAGTTAAATTTTATTTGGTACCAGAAAGCATTTTTATGCTTTCCTACCCTAATATGAAATGTTACAAATTAACCAAAATTTTCAGCGATGTTATTGAACAGTTCAAAATAGGTCACCTTCAATTTAAGAAGATAATAACAACTACAAAAGAACCTCAATTATTTTAGATTAAAAAAAATTTCAATTCGTACATATAGCTACATAAGGTTGTTGCTCGATAAACGACCAATCCAATGGCTATTGGTTCATAGGAGGCATTAAATTCTATTTCATGTTGAACACGTTTGATTTTACAATAATAAATGTATTCATATCATTTGCATTATAGGAAATATAATTATAGGTAAATTTTATAAGGACATGTCCTAGGGTTTTTTGGGTCATTACATAAAAACATTATCAATTGCATTGGTCGATATATGCGCGTGGCAAATGCTTCAGGATATGACTCACAACATGTGGTTAATAATAATTTAAAATACCGTAGAAATGGGCAAAAATGCTTCAGGATATGACTCACAAAATGCCATGCTCAATAAACGACGCCCAACCCAATGATAAACACATAGGTTTAGACAATGGTAAATGTAGTGGTTATTGGACGTTATCTCATTCAAAGTAGTGGTTAGAGGGTTTAATCCATACAAATATGCCCAAGATACAGAACGTCGGAGGATTTATTGATCGTTTGTCTCAATTGTTCTCTCCGAATAAATCATTCCAAGAAATACAATAACGTCATGCACGAGCCATCGTGTTGTGTATAATGTCTTGTCTCCTATATATGAATCAATAGTCATTGTGTTGGTCGCTATTATTTAAAGACTTGACTCTAAATATCTTAGGACATGACCCTAAGGAAATCTACCGATTATTTGATTTCCACATTAAGTAGTACGGTATTCTAATCCTAAAGTGTTGGGTCATGTGCTTAAATCGACCAATGCAATAATGTCGTGTATTCATTACTAATTAAGAGACACCAATGGATATTGATAGATTTACATAATAGCGACCTGAACAAAAAATAACGAACAAATGGGCAAAAAATAGATAATAATAAAAAAAATGTATGGTTTACCATATAAACTATCCTACGCTGTCCTGAACAAAATTAAAAAGAAATATACCGAGCTTGCGTTCAAGAGGGATCGATCCCGCGCCGTATTAGTGCATGTGATTTTCATATCTGGACAAGCGACCACGGAGACAGAGGGTATCAGCACATCAAATAATTCTCGCCAATTGATTATGTAATATCGTCCGCAAATGCAAGCGAAAAATAAGTTACACGTATTTTCATATTTCTTGACATGAAAACCATTTTGACACGGAATAAGCGATTTTGTGGAGGTTTTTAATTTAATCGTCATTCAAGTATATTTGCTTTGCAGTTGTAGGGATCCATTTTTTTCTCTTTTCATAAAAAGAATGAGTGAATGCAATTAGTAATTTTCTTTGGTTATTTGGGGTAAGTTGGGCAAAGAGGGTGGACACCAAAGGGTCAGGAGTTCATATATAGAATACTAGTTTTATATGCACGCGATGCGTACGAAAACATGTAAAAAGTTAAATTAATTGCTAATTACATCTAATAAATTAGAGATTTTGAATTTTTAATCAGTTTATCCCACTAAATTAGCAATATTTTAAATTTTTAAAAAAACATTGAAAGAGAAGTAACTACCTGTGTTCTAAATATTCACTGTTTTCTTTTTGTAGTGCCTTTTTTATCTTTTTATTTCTTTTAATTAATTAGGTCGTACGGTATTCTAAGCCTAAAGTGTTGGGTCATGTGCTTAAATCAACCAATGCAATAATGTCGTGTATTCATTCCTAATTAAGAGACACCAATGGTGATTATTGGACGTTATCTCATTCAAAGTAGTGGTTAGAGTGTTTCATCCAACCAAATATGCCCAAGATACAGAGCATCGGAGGGTTTATTGATCGTTCCAAGAAATACAACAATATAATCCCTCTTACCTTATCGGCTTTTTTATCCCATGGTGAGCCACTATGGTTTGGGGTTTCATCCATATATACTGAGACGCAAGAGCCATTGTGTTGTGTAGAATGTCCTGTCTCTTATGAATCAATTGTAAATGTGTTGGTCGCTATTATTTAATGACATGACCCTAAATATCTTAAGATATTACCTAAGGTAAAAACTTTGTCTACCCACCGGGTAGACTACCCACAAGGCCACGACTAATAAAACTTGCATTGTTGGGGTTTGTGATAATGGAATCCAACTCTACATAATTAATGTTTTGTCTACAGTTTCTTGTTTTCTATGAATCAAGATTAATCTATTTGGTTGTTTTTTGAGGATCGCATTTCTTTTAGGAAATGTCCCAGGAAATCATCGAATGTGTCCTTATAATATTTTCCTACAAATATATTTCCAGATATTGTGTTTGCAATCTTGTGAATTTAATGGGTGAATAACTATGAAATGGGATTTTAGGAAATGTCTCAGGAACTCTTAGAACAACATGTCCTTATAAAAGTTTCCATTAAATATGTTTCGAATATAATATACATAATGCAAATGAGATGTATGCAATTATTATTGTCTAAACCTATGTGTTTAGCATGAATTACCTATAGTTCACATAATACCAAATATAGTCATAGGCCATTGTGTTGTGTAGAATGTCTTGCTTGTATGAGTCAATAGCCACTAGATTGCTTTATTTAGGGCATGACGTAGGCTATCTTAATAAGACTGGGGACTCTTGGGATCACTTGTGCCAAGAGATTGGTTGAGTATCCCATCAACCATGCAGTAGGACATATCATTTGCATTATAGGAAATATTATTCTAATTCATGTTGAACACATTTGATTTTACGATAATAAATGTATTCATATCATTTGCATTATAGGAAATATAATTATAGTTAAATTTTATAAGGACATGTCCTAGGGTTTCCTGGGTCATTACATAATTTTAAATGCACGCGATGCGTGCGAAAACATGTAAAAAGTTAAATTAATTTCTAAGTACATCTAATAAATTAGAGATTTTGAGTTTTTAATCAGTTATATCATGAAAATATTCACTGTTTTCTTTTTGTAGTGCCCTTTTTTAACTTTGTATTTCTTTTAATTAATTAGGTAGTTTCCTTTATCTATTTTACTTAATTAAATTAGGTAGTTACCCTTTTTCTTTTTTTCTTTTTTCTATTTTTTGGTGTCCTATCCCTCTTGACATATATATATACTAGTTTTATATGCACGCGATGTGTGCGAAAACATGTAGAAAATTAGATTGATTGCTAATTACATCTAATAAATTAGGGATTTTTGAACTTTTAATCGGTTTATCCTACTAAATTACGGATATTTAAATTTTTTTTACAAAAAGTTAATTGAGAGAGAAGTAACCGACTATGTTGTAAATATTCACCGTTATTTTTATAGTGTCTTTTTCATCTTTTTATTTTTTTAAATTAATTAGGTGGTTCCCTTTTTAATTTTTCCTTTTTCTATTTTTTTAAATTAGAGTAGGTAGTTACCCATTTTTTTTCTTTTTTCAATTTTTTTGTGTCCTACCCCTCTTGACATATAGAATACTAGTATCTTTTGCACGCGATGCGTGCGTGACATTGCGTGTAAGTGATTTTGTGGAAGTTTTTAATTTAATCGTCATTCAAGTATATTGTTAGATGTAATCGCTTGCGATTGTAGGGATCCTTTTTTTTCTCTTTGCTTAAAAAAATGATAGAATGCTATTAGTAATTTTGTTTGGTTATTAGGGATATTTTGGGTAAAGAGGGTGGACACCAAAAGGTCGGGAGTTCCCATATATATATATATATATATATATATATATATATATATATATATATATACATACAAATATATTAAAAGACGTTCCTAAACAAGACTCGACTTTACACATGCCAACCTTATCAAATTTGTTATTATCTCCACTAAACGTAATTTAACACTACATATTACTAGTGGGTAGGTGTAGCAAATGTCCGGATCCATTGTTTTGTGTAGAGTTTCTGGCATTCTATGAATCAATAGTAATTTATTTGGTTGTTTTTTGGGGATCACATTTATTTTTGGAAATGTCCCAAGAAATCTTAGGACGTCTCCTTATTTGATTTCCACATTAGTCTTATGGTATTATAAGCCTAAAGTGTTTGGTCATGTGCTTAAATCGACCTATGCAATAATGTCGTGTAATGGTTATCACAGATTCAGAGGGTTTATTAATCGTTTGTCACAATTGTTCTCTCCGAATAAATTATTCCAAGAGATACATCAACATCATCCCTCGTACCTTATCGGCTTTTTATCGCATGGTGAGCCACTATGGTCGCTTTTATTTAAAGACATGACCCATGATATCAATATATCATAGGACATTACCTTAGGTAAAAACTTTATCTACCCACCGGGTAGACTACCCACAACTAATAAAACTTGCATTGTTGGGGGTTGTGATAGTGGAATCCATTGTTTTGTGCACAATTTCTTGCTTTCTATTAATCAATATTATTTTATTTGGTTGTTTTTTTAGGATCGCATTTTTTTTAGGAAATGTCCCAAGAAATCTTAGGACGTGTCCTTATAATATTTTCCTACAAATATATTTCCGGATATTGTGTTTGCAATCTTGTGAATTTAATGGGTGAATAAGGGTCTATTTTGTTCAACTTATTTTGTCTTATTAGGTAGTTCCCTTTTTAATATTTCCTTTTTCTATTTTTTTAAATTAAAGTAGGTAGTTACCCTTTTTTTTCTGTTTTCTATTTTTTCGTGTGCTACGGCTACCCCTCATGACATATATATATATTAAGGGTCTGTTCTGTTGAACTTATTTTGTCTTATCTTATAAGATGTTATAAAATCTTTTTTGATCTGATCTTATCTTATCTTATTTTATCTTATCTTATAAGATAGTTTATTGAGTGTGTCTAACATCTTATTTTATCTTATTTTATCTTATCTTATCTTATCTTATCTTATCTGATCTTATCTGATCTTATAAGATAGTATATAAGTTAAAATAAGTTGAACAGAACGGACCCTAAAAGACGTTCCTAAACAAGACTCGACTTTACACATGCCAACTTATCAAATTTGTTATTATCTCCACTAAACGTAATTTAACACTACATATTACTAGTGGGTAGGTGTAGCAAATGTTCGGATCCATTGTTTTGTGTAGAGTTTCTGGCATTCTATGAATCGATAGTAATTTATTTGGTTGTTTTTTGGGGATCACATTTATTTTAGGAAATGTCCACATTAGTCTTATGGTATTATAAGCCTAAAGTGTTTATTGCAATAATATTCGCACTAGAATTTTATGCTAGTGAAAAAAATTTAATGGGAAAAAAACTCTTGATTGAATCCGACTCGAGAAATGCTTTAGTATGGGTGAGAAATAGAGAAAAATGTCCTTGGAGCCTACGGTTTTAATGGAACAAGTTACATAACTTATTATCGATAATAAAGGAGGTTGATTTACAATTTCAATATAGAGAAGCAAATGAAATAGCGGATGGTTGGGCAAAACATGCAACTCAAAGTGGAGATACTTGGGTGACATGGTGTTAGTGTTTTTCAATATTGTGTTTTGATGCATTTATATTGTACTTGTCTTGAGTTTGCCCCCTTTTTATTATGGTGACGTATTGTAATAGTTTCTATTGATGGAAATTTAATAATAAACGTCTTTAGGCGGGAGGCCTACTTATCAAAAAAAAAGTGCTTAAATCCACCTATGCATTAATGTCGTGTAGTGGTCCTCTCATTCAAAGTAGTGGTTAGAGTGTTTCATCCAACCAATTATGCCCAAGATACAGAGATTCAGAGGGTTTATTAATCGTTTGTCACAATTGTTCTCTCCGAATAAATTATTCCAAGAGATACATCAACATCATCCCTCGTACCTTATTGGCGTTTTATCGCATGGTGAGCCACTATGGTCGCTTTTATTTAAATACATGACCCATGATATCAATATATCATAGGACATTACCTTAGGTAAAACTTTGTCTACCCACCGGCTAGACTTCCCACAACTAATAAAACTTGCATTGTTGGGGGTTGTGATAGTTGAATCCATTGTTTTGTGTACAGTTTCTTGCTTTCTATTAATCAATATTATTTTATTTGGTTGTTTTTTGAGGATCGCATTTTTTTAGGAAATGTCCCAGGAAATCTTAGGACGTGTCCTTATAATATTTTCCTACAAATATATTTCCGGATATTGTGTTTGCAATCTTGTGAATTTAATGGGTGAATAAGGGTCTGTTTTGTTCAACTTATTTTGTCTTATCTTATCTTATCTTATCTTATCTTATAAGATCTTATAAAATCTTATCTGATCTGATCTTATCTTATCTTATAAGATCTTATAAAATCTTATCTGATCTGATCTTATCTTATCTGCACTAGTGGAAAAAATATCAAGTGCTCCGAATAAAACCCGTACAAGTGCTCCGTATTTGACCCGTAGCAGACGCCATACGAGCACTTGAGTATTTATCAAGTGCTCCGGTTGTCTTAAAAACCGGAGCACTTGTGCATTTCATATATTAAAGAAAGTCAAGTGCTCCGGTTGATAAGAGAAAACCGGAGCACTTGTGAGTCAAGTGCTCCGGTTTTTTCCAAACAACCGGAGCACTTGTGAATTTTTAAAAAAAAATGAAAACTCTACCCCTGGCGACCGGCAAAGATAGGTAACAAGTCTTAAGAAAATAGAACTACAGTAGAGGAACAACAATATACAGTAGTTTAAAGTCGGAAAAGGGCAAGCAAATATGATTTTACTTAACCACATAGCAAATATATTAACATATTGTTGTCTTTTCTTTGTAAGTCTGAATTTCTCCCTAGATTAACTGTCTAACATCATAAAACTAAAAGAGGAACAATTGTCTAAAATTAAGCCCAAAGTGTCACTTATGGACTAAACATGTAGTCTTCACCGGACTATCTTATCAATAAGAGTCAAGTAAAAATGCTGATCTTAGTAGGCTCTGAGATCATAATGCATACAATCTTAACCAAATCAAAACAATACGAGTAACTGTTCTAAATAGATGTCAGAATATCATAACATCAAATTCAAAGACATAATATAGTTAGCATATGCCTTGGTATCTTTCTAGATTATGAAGATTGGAGTTGAAATCATCCAAACATAATGCAAGTACAGCTGCCGTCATAAATCACAATTATTAATGAAGCAAGTTTTCTGTGCAACACATTGGTTACTTCATAAACAAAAATTAACGTAAGACGCATGGGAAATAGAGTACATCATTATTTACGTTGTATTAGAATACCGTGAGTTCTTTGCGGCGAAGGGGACTGCTTGGTGTTGTTGCCAATGAGCCGGTCTTGCTGGTCTTGCCCAATGAGCTGCAGCTACTACAACAGATGGGCTGCAGGTCTTTGCCAAATGAGCTGTATTACATGCATGATACAGTGTCATAAGCAAACTTAAATTATTTAATAGTAACAAATGCAACCCCTCCCCCTCTCTACCCATGAAGACAACTCCCAACAATACTCTACAGTTCTAAAGAAGACAATAAACAAGAGCATAACAAATATAGGATCTTATTTCAAAGTGTTTACTCACCTTGGCTAGCAATTGCAGAGTTCCTTTCTCTTGTGCAGCGAAAGAGGACCTAAAAATGACAGAACAATGTAGCAAATCAGAAACAGGGCTCAGATTGCATTTCTGTAACTAAAAGACATCCAACACAAAATAGCAAGTCATCTTTAACTAATGAGTGACCATCTCATACATTTCAAGAAAATTTGTGCTAAGATCATGGTCATATGGCGATGGTATTAGTATTAACAGGAGCTGAACTCAATGTTCCAGTATGAGCTTTTGCAAGTCCTAAATTGCTTCTGCTCATACTAATGCTCTGCAAGAAAATATAAACTATGTTTGCATTAAGGAATTTGAACGGTGAAGGTGCGGAGGCAGAGCGAGCGATTCATTTTTCCTTATTTGGATAAGCATACTCATCAATGTCACAAGGATCAACATTCAACAATGCTTATAATTGACAGTTAAGATATCCTACCTTGATGTTCTTTCTTACTTAGGCTATCTGTGGCCCGAAGGATCATTATTAGATCATCTGCAAGATTAGTCCAAATAAACATCTGTCAAAATAAAATTCATGAAACATTATGTGACAAGTTTATACACGGTAAGATAGTACCCCAAAAGGAAAAATTACAACTAGAGTCAGTGCGTTAGTGCGTTGGTTGATGCTGAAAACTCATATTCTGTATAAAAACATCAAAACACGGCGACTTAGCTCCAAGTCCCCAACAATTCCCTTGGCTCCGTGATAAGGGAAGTCATACCATCCACTCCTAAACTGCAGGAAGCTGTCATGAAATTCGTGCAAGATGCATTTACTGCCAGTGAAGACAACAAACGAAGGAATACCAAACAAAGACATTGTGAATAAAATTGGGAATATCAAGTCTATATATAAAATGAAAGGGTCTGAAGAACTCATTTACGAAGATGAAAGTTGTAACTATGAGGCATGTAGATTGTAATATAAAAAAAATGCATCACATTGACAATATTCCTAACTACGATGGTGAATAAAGTTGGGAATATCAAGTCTATATATAAAATGGAAGAAGCTTGTATCTAAGTAACATTTTCCCCATTAAAAGTGTATGGAGAACTCATTTATGAAGATGAAAGTTGTAACTATGAGGCATGTAGATTGTAATATATAAAAAAATGCATCACATTGGCAATATTCCGAACTACGATGCCAATTTAGTCATATCATTTGCCAAAACTAAGTGCCTAGCAAATCGAAATAATTGTCTCCAAGAAATGATTTAAAAGTACACCATACTTCTCCTTTCCCTTTCACAATTACATTTTCGATAAAAATACTTTAACAACATTCAAAGACTATAGAAAAAGAGCAAGGAAAACTTACTATACAATTATTCGAATCCAATATTTCAACATATAAACAAGCAACAAATCGCATTAATAATCAAAGAAGAAAAAGAAGAGGGCTAATTTTGTACCTCATAGAATAATAAGAGAAGAATATTGGATAATTGCAAAAACAAATGGAGGGAAAAATCGAGCATGCATTAGGAGCTCCGGAAGACGAGCAAAGACTAGCGGCAAGATACAACCAAGAGCTTAGCGGCTGGGGGTCTGACTTGCACCGGAGAAGAAGCACAACACACACACGACGGTCGCACAGACTAACCGCTAATGGGAAAAATAAATTCAAATTCAGTATAATTAAATTTCAGAAGCAATATTAGAGCATGAAGAAGAATAAGTAAATACAGAATTTCACGTTCCAACAACAAAACCAGCAGAAATAAAGAGATACAACCTTCACATTAAAGTGAGCAAATGACTTCTTATAGTAAATTCGATAAGAGGTGCATATATCTTGTATCCTAAATTCCCATATATTCTAGTTGGAGAGAGTGGCTAAAGACAAAATATAACACTAGTTAAATAGTATCAATCATCTAATTCATAAATAGGTTCAACTTTCAAGCAAGAAATCATGTTATGGTAACATTTGGTTGAAAGTAAGATAGTGTGGGAACGCAGTCCTAAGGATTTTATAAATTTAGCGTATTTACAAATTACTAAATTGATCAATGGAGGTCGAATGAGAACGGGCACAATAGGTTGCACTTTCATTATTTTCTTCAAAGTCAAAACTACATTATAGTACAAGCTGCACTTTCCCTGTTCATAATAGGCTACACACTTACACTTTCATTCTAGTATGAGGAGTGTGGGCACGCTAATACAACTCCACCTATGAAGATAGCAGAACAAGTGTAACCCACATACAAACAAACCCATTACTCCATTAGGGCCTTTTAGTGATACCTAACCTTCATACTCGTCTAGCATGTGAAACCCATCTCTCAACCCCAATTCGTTAATTTAGCAAAAATTACTTAAAAAATAATGCTTTCAGGATTCTAAATATTTAACAAGCAATTAAAAGACGTAAATGAGATGTTCGATTGTACTAATTAGGATTATAAACTATGCTTTTTCTTAAAAAAAGAGGCAGGGAAATATACCAAGAAGCTGAACCTCCTCCATAATAGAGAGGAAATTCAGAGGAACGCAATGAACGCTCCTTCTTCTCTCTGCCCTAGTTAGTTATGTGAAATGGAGAACAAAGAGGAGAGAGAAATAGTGTAAATAGTCAGTGCTTCTTATAAAACCCCCAAAAATTTCTTCAAAATGCAATGTTTTCTTCATATTAGCTGAAATTTATCAGATTACCAGAAGAAATTTGACCTAGATCTTCTAGGGTTTGTAGTCACTTCACTCGCATTGTTTCGGGCGATCAAAATTGGATTTATCAAGGAAAAGGTGAGTGTAATTCTGTGTTTATACTTCTTGTATGTTGTAATTTGATGCTTGAATTAAAGAATATGAAGGTACTATAATCGAAGTTTATTTGTGTGTGTTTACTAGATAAAACTACCGAGAAGAACGAGCCTTCATATTTTATTCGAAACCACAAAAAAAAAATACAATTCTAAGAACTCGTAACTCCACGAATTTAATCTACAACTTCAATAAACTAATCAAAAAAGCAAAAAAAAAAATGCAAACCTTAAAATTGAACTAACCTAGAAAAGGCGATAAAAGCATGATTCAATCGCCTGATCGAACCGGTCCGAGCTACAATAAACCGCAGCTCCAACATAAATCGGCCCAGGCTAAGAGAAATTTTAACTTTTCATTCTGGAATCAGCAACATTCGAGGTTTTTCCCAAATTCTAGGGTTTCAATGAAATTATTTTGTCTCCGAACAAAGGTGAAACGGGTATCAATGGGTAGATCAAGGCGAGATGATCATTTTGGGTGAAGATTTGAAAGAAAATAGAGATACATGTAGAACAAATTCAAAAAGTAAAATTGAGGTTGAGGAAGAGGGAAGGAGAGAGAGAAGGAGGCGTGGGACATTAGAGAAAGATAGAGAATGTTAAAAAGTTCTTACTAACCTGTCAAAAAAAAAAGTTCTTACTAAAACAGGAGGCTTGGTAGTCATGCGTAACACGTCCAGCGAGACTCTTTTTTTTTTGAGTTTTTGAGTGCCAAATGCTCCGGTTAAACGGAGCACTTGTAAAAACATTATTTTCCGTGAAAAATATTAGCTTATACGCTTCGGTTTTTTAAAAAACGGAGCACTTGTAATGTAGCACATGAAGTTTTTTGCACTAGTGCTGATCTTATCTTATCTTATCTTATTTTGTCGATCGTTTCTTATAAGATAGTTTATTGAGTTTGTCTAACATCTTATTTTATATTATCTTATCTGATCTTATCTGATCTTATCTGATCTTATCTGATCTTATAAAATCTTATATAAGTTAAAATAAGTTGAACGTAACTGACTCGAAATGTGATTTTAGGATAAGATTATTTCTTACTTTTTTGACAATAATACTTGACAATTTTCCTTCATCAAATAGATATTTTCCTTTTTATTTTTTTCATATTCATAAAATCGTATAATATCAAATACCGCATTAAAAATATATATATATAATTGCATTTAATGTAATATAGATAAAAAAATTAAAACAACATAATATATTATATTAATGATGATAAAAGATACAACTAACATAATACCATAATAAACTCTAACATCATAAACGATTAATAATTAAAAAACACACGCGTACGACTAAAACTAAGAACTCGAGTTAATACTAACTCATTATTTTTAGCCACAATACTCATAGATATAGAAACCGTCTTCAAACATCACTTCTTCAAAAAAGAACATATTATTCATGTCTAAGATCCGTTTATAATAAGAACTTACTAGATAGTAATGAAAAGAACATATAATTATAATAAAAAAAGAACATTTATTGAAAGAGCATACAAAATATATTTAAAGAATAAATCCTAAAAATAAAAGATAGATGTTACTTTTATATTAATGGCATATTCGGATTTAACTAACAACATGTTCTTTGTTATATCAATCAATTGTTCTTTTTTTTATTATAAATAAACCTATAAATAATATATAGTCATATAATCTGAACAAAATTGCTAAATTTTCTTCTTATATTGTTGTCATGTTCTATATCGTTGTTTTAAAGATAAGTTGAAATCCCTTGTGGGGTAATTTGAAGGTGATGACAACACCATTAGGTGATCCCACGATACTCATGTTTTATATAAACTAGTAACATATACTTTATATAAACTAGCTTGAAATAATGATAACAATAACAACGACATTAATAGTAATTACAAATATTAATAATTAATACGTACAACAACGACAATAACAATAATCTTTTTGAACAAATGTACTAGTAAATAGTAGTATTTATAATAGTAATAGTAATCGTATAAAGTAGTAGTAATAATAATAATAATAATAATAATAATAATAATAATAATAATAAGTTTTTAAATATAAGCAAGATTTGAACTTATCTGATCTGAACTTATCTGATCTGATCTGATCAGATCTAAACTTATCCCAAAAACCAAGACAAACAACACCACCAGTGCTTTTAGATGATGTTCCTACACGCATATGTACAACAACTGTTCCTATGCCATGCAGTAGCAGAAAACATTATTACACCCTAACTAAGCCATTGAATGCACTCTTGAGTTTAAATGTAAGTGTACTTCACGTGTCACTTCCATTCTTATCAATCTACCTTCTGTAATTTAATGCAGTTTCTCTATTCAACTTCGTTCCTAAGTCAAGACAACTACTGATATTTATTGTAGTAGGCACCTTCTAACCTGTTTAGCTGAAGATGTGATTATATTGCTGATTAATTTGAAACTAAACCAATTTTTCACGGCAAATGACCCCAAGAATAATGACTTAATTATACAAAATAATGTTCGTAGTAGATAAACTAATGTCAATAAATAATCTCTACATGGAAAAACTTTGTTTACCCATATCATTATAAAAAAGCATTGAATAAAAAACACTAATAACGCAAGGCAATGAAAGGCCTAGTTGAGTAGTAGGTGGTCTAAGAGCATTGAATGAAATTATCGTATAGTGTTGTTCTGCTTGGGCCTCTTTGATCCTTAATTAATACTAATACAATTTTAATTCAATTGTATTAACAATTGTAATTATTATCAATAAAAAATGCAATTATCTTTACTAATATACAAAGTTAAAAATTTATTCAGAGTCAAATATATTTTGTATAAGCGCTCATAAGGTTAAGGTTAGACAATAATAAATGTACTCATATCATTTGCATTATAGGATATATAATTACAGGTAAACCCTATAAGGACATGATGGCTAGGCACTTGTACAATGTCACTTCTTAATTAAGTGTGGAGAGATAAACATATATATTGTTTGTTAATACTCCAACTGCCAATATCCTTTGTTTCTTCCATTATGTATCGAAACAAACAAATAAAGGTTACCCTTCTCCTAATTATCAAATAGTAAAAGGTTACTCTTCTCCTTAAACTTTAAGGTATACTTGTAATTTTCAAGTCCTAAAACTTTAAGGTATACTTGTAATTTTCAAGTGATCCGAACTTCATGGAGATGAACGAGTGTAACATAGAGTGTTGCCCTCCAGCAAAAACACGCATTATGTGGAGGATGAAACATGGATGTGAAGTAACCTCTGGTAAATTTTTCCTTAATTGTTTATTTATTATTGTAGTTATTTACATATGAAAGTAGTGTTATGTGACGATTTCCAGATTTCACCGTCATTATCATCCATGTATCTGCATATTTTTGTTATATTCAGCTTGTAATTAAATTTAAGTAGAGTAATTAAATGGGGCATATTTTATTTTCCTCATAACCTTATGGCTCATGTACTACAGTTATATGAAAAAATGTAACCCTATTATATATATTTGAATGTAACCCTATTTTAAATGCAGTCAAAGTGAAAACAATATTGAATATTTATACAAAGTCAATTTGCCACTCATTTAATTCATGTAGTATTAACATCAACTATTATACCTGTCCTGGCGACCCAACTATTCCAGTTTTTTACAAACTTAAGGTATGTATATTTGTTGTTGTTGGCAAAAAATTATAAACTTAAGGTATGTAATTAAGGTATTAATAAAAAGAACCACATTTTTAAAATTAATATAATTAAGGTATGTAGATTTGTTGTTGTTGTAATTAAATAACTGCATATGAAAAAGTTTTTCGTGTTCCCGTAATAATAAACCAATAATTTCGTGGCGAGACTTACACCCAACATGGTACAAGTACGAGTTTTCCGTAGATAGATTATGTAAGCCGCAACGTCGCACTCCGCATTCATGTCAATGGTAGAGCAAGTGCTTGGTTCGCTTAAGGTAACCGAAATGATGTTAAGATGCGAGAAGCATGATGTGTTGCTTGCGGGCTATTAATGGTGATTTCATGTGTCCTCATGAGATTGGCAAAATTTGTAACTAGAAGGCCTAATGGAAGACGTCCACAAAATACATAGGGAACTTTATCGCCAACTTAGGGGGTTCTTAGAACTTCTTCGTAATTCCATTGGGTCCGCCCAAGTCAGAAACATTTTGGGGAACTCGAATACTATCCCTGATATTGCAAGTTAGTTCGATGAGTTTGTTAAAGAAATGGAAGTGGATAGTGATAATGAGAATGTGAACGATAATTCTCCAACTCCGGGGCTTATTACACTTGACAATCCGGTAGCCCAACACGACCAAGCTACAAAAAAAATAAATTATTGTTCAAACTATTATTATTGCTTTAGTCTTTATATGAAAACTTAAATCTTTATTTGGTACCGTAAAGCATTTTTAAGCTATCCTACTCGATACGAAAGGTTATAAATTAACCAAATTTTTCGCGATGTCATTAAGCGGTTCAAAATCGGTCACCTTCAATTTAAAAAGATAATAACAACTACAAAAGAACCTCAATTATTTTAGATTTAAAAAAAATGTTCATTCGTACATATAGCTACATAAGGTTGTTACTCGATAAACGACCAATTCAACGGCTATTGATTCATAGGATGCATTAAATTCTATTAGTTCATGTTGAACACATTTGATATTACAGTAATAAATGTATTCATATCATTTGTATTATAGGAAATATAATTATAGGTAAATTTTGTAAGGACATGTCCTAGGGTTTCCTGGGTCATTACATAAAAACATTATCTATTGCATCGGTCGATATATGCGCGTGGCAAGTGCTTCAGGATATGACTCACAACATAAATCAACAAAAATGTATGGTTTACCATTTGATCTAATAAAAGTCCTAACATAGCGTAGGTCGTGACCTAACATTGTTGCCATGCTCAATAAACGACGACCAACCCAATGATAAACACATAGGTTTAGACAATGGTAAATGTAGTGGTTATTGGACGTTATCTCCTATGAATCAATAGTCATTGTGTTGGTCGCTATTATTTAAAGACATGAACCAAAGGAAATCTACTTATTATTTGATTTCCACATTAAGTAGTACGGTATTCTAGACACCAATGGTGATTATTGGACTCTCATTCAAAGTAGTGGTTAGAGGTTTTCATCCAACCAAATATGCCCAAGGTACAGAGCGTCAGATGGTTTATTGATCGTTTGTCTCAATTGTTCTCTCCGAATAAATCATTCCAAGAATTAAAGTTTGTGGCATGTATGGGAATGTTGTGCTTTAATTAATAGATTAATTATTGTTTACTCTATTTATTGCATTTCGCCTGAATTTATTAGGCGTTGTGGTTTAATCCTACATTAAATTGCAACAAAGTACGTTAGCAAGGTTTTATCTAATTAAAACAGGTAACCCCCAGGGGCTAAGTCTCCCGAGACATTCAGTATCAAACTACTAGGTGTGTAGTGACTTGTTTGCAAAGTCAACCAACTGATTTTGCACCAACAAGTTTTTTGGCGACCACAGTGGGACTAACTTAGGCCTAGGATTTAGAATTTCAAAATTCTAAATAGGTTGTAATTTTTATTCTAAAATAGAAATTTCAGCCCTAGGTTGTAAATTTTATTTTCATTAATGAAATTTAAAATTTCCTTAATTTGGTCTAAATTCTTTTTATTTCGGTTGCATTATACATTTATTTTGTTCAATCCAAATTGTGCGAACTAAATTATACTACGTAGTATTATGTTATTCAAAAATAACTGTCAAATCAAATAATGCAAAATCCATGGTTAAGAGAAATAAAACGTCTCTTGGGATGCCAATGTCTTAACGTATATTAATGGAACAAGAAAAAGTTACTTCCAAGCAGTGACTTGACACATTAGGGGGCTAATGGGCAAACCCATTCTTACCCACTAGGGCCATAACTCGAGGCAATTAAAATCAGTTATCAAAATAGCATGATATATTATCTAAAAAAGATAATATCAAGGGCCTCATTTACCCCTAATAAATAAAAATGGCATTTATCATAATAGTATTATAAATACTTTATTTTAAATCAGAAATTCTTCATTCCTAAAAACTATGTTTCATATTCAAAACCCTAAGAAAGGTCTTGAGGATGGCGAATCAACAAATTGTTACTCCATCACTCTATCCGGGAGAATGCAAGGAGCATGGATGTATGAGAGACATTTTAAAAGAAGACTGGGAAGAGTTCAAGGAAGAAGAAATGAAAAAATGGAATTCCAAACTCATCAAGCTCTTTGGAATGGATCCAAAGGTTCAATCTAGGGACTTAAAAGAGCAAGGGTCCAGTGCTGCTACTATTGGAAATGACATAGATTTCCTAGCGCTGAATTTCTGGCCTTAAATCGAGAAGGAGGAATTGTTGAAGCAATTAAGTATCTGCAAGGCATGGGGAAAATGTATTGCAAAACAACACTTTCCTCCTGATATTGAATTGAAGTACAATAGGTCCCTGATGTATGAGGACAGCCTGGGTGTTTTCAATAGAAAATCCAGACTGATCCAATATGAGGATCTAAGTTGGAAAAAACTTATATAGTACAAATGTCTTTGTCCTATATGGCAAGAATGCCAAGAAATAAGGGAATATAACATCCCTTTATTCCTAGAAGATCATCCACATGATAACGTCCCTGATGTTGGTGAAGAGGGAGAACCTTAAATCATCATTAGTTTTACTCATCTCCTTGCCGGATAGATCAAGTAATTTTAATGGTAATACATGTCTTGAATCCGTCCTAGGAATTGAATACTTATCTCTGAGTCAAGAGACATCATTTTAAAGATGTTATATCAGTAAGATATCTTATTTCAATCAGTGAAATAATTACGATTTATGTCATTTCTTTATACTTCTATATCATGTACCAATTGCAGACTTGGTTGTTGTTCAGAAAATGAATAATAAACCTAAGGAAGTAATTTTTGGCCCAAATGCCTAAAAAGTGACATATTAATTTTAATACTTATCAACAAATTGGTAATCTTGAAATAAATAATAATCAATTAAAAATCCATAAACATCTCGAAAAAATAGGTCATCGATCCCGCGCCGTAAAGTTGCATATGAGATTGCTATAAAGTCTAGTGACCATGGAGACGGTGAGTTCAAAAATATTTCTCCCCAATTGCATTATATAACTGTTGAGAAATGCACGACAAACATTTGATGCGCTTATTTTGATATTTGCTAGCAAGAAAACATTTTTGACACAGAATTAATGTTTAACTTTGCTATTAAATATAAACGCTGTTTAATTTCAATAAATGGGCTAACTTTACACATGATAGCCTTATCAATTATGTTACTAAAAGAGGTTTCATTTAGTTTTCTTGTAAAAAAAAAACACTTTTGGGGAAATGACGTAACATGTTAAATTTACAAAACAATAAACTTGCCGTGCAACTTGCGAACCTTGTTTCCGAAAACAAACTACTAGACAGAAATACCCTTTAACCTCCATGTTTTCCATCATTAGGGAAATTGGTTTCCGAACATTAAATAAAAACCGCCCTTTCTTCTAGATATAGTCTCTTTCAACCACCATACCATAAGCATTCGACAGATCTGCAAGTCGGTATCAATAAGTTGAAGTTCCAACCATTAACGAACAAGCATGAATCTAATATCTTCCAAAGTTAGTATTAATGAACTATATTTTATTCAGCGTTTTAAAATTTTACATCATAATTGTGCACGGTAATATGATGGTTTATAATTTAGTGATGTATGGAAAACCTAATTATGGATTACGAATTGCATTATAATTCTTTAGTGATGTATGGAAAACCTAATTATGGATTTCTATATGCATTATAATTCAAATTTATTTGATTTAACAAAGATTCATAAGACAAAGACGGTTTACGATATGGTATGGTGGAAAATTAGTTTTTCATCCACAACGAGAATACAAAAATGGAAAACACATATCGTATAGATATACTCACGAGGATTTCACACAGGAAAATGTGGAAAACCTGATTTTTGGGTTAGGCTATGAGAAATTTAAAATTTGGTATGTACCCCTCATATCTAATCTGAGTTGGTCGCTAAATAAGGTTGATAATTCTGAGGATTTCTACTATCTAAAGAAGGACGCAACAAAATTGACGTTCATGAATTTGTTCATTCAAAATTTAGGTCAACACACCCCCAATAAAGGACAAGAGGAACCAAGTCAACCCAAACACACCCCCGACAAAAGAACTGAGAAACGAAGCCCATCCAAATCATCGATTACCACTCATCGTCTCCCTGGTTCACCTATTGAAGAATTATCCACGCATCCCGCTTTGGTCATTCAAAATGTAGCCCAACACACCCCAAACAAAGGAACCGAAGAACCAAGCCGACCCAAACACACCCCCGAGAAAGGAACTGAGAAACCAAGCCCACCCAGATCATTAGATTACCACCCATCGTCCTGTGGTTTACCTATTGGAGAAGTATCCAGGCATCCTGCTTCAAATCCTGGGATGGGATGTGATGTTAGCAAATTTGGTAGTCTTGTTTCTAAATTGACTAAAAAACAAGTCCAGTGGGTTAAAGAGATGGGTTTTAAGAATTTGTTGAAGATTGCGGTGTATGACATTGATCCGTGTTTTGGATTTTGGATAACACACAAATTCGATCATAAAACATCGATGACAACATGGTAGGATGGGTACTAGGCATACCTTCAGGTGGTGACCTCTATTATCCAACTCATACCAGAAAGGAGATTTGCAAACGGGTTAAGAGTGAATACAAAAAGGCCACTAAGTATGGTGCAATTAGAGAAACAGAATTGCTCGAAATGGTAACCTCTGAGATCAGCGACAAAGAAGCGTTCCAGAGACATTTCCTCCTTTACGCACTAGGAATCCTACTTTGTCCAACTAAGAAATGTGGATGGGTAAGTCCTAAACATCTTTATGTTTTGGACAAGGCCAAAAATGCCGGAGAGTTCAACTGGGGAAAGTACGTATTGGATTGGCTAACCTACTACAAGTCAAAGTTTTACACATCTAAACAGGGATTTGGTGGTTGCACATTCTTATTGTTAGTAAGTATCAACGAGGGAACATATTGCTGTAAAATTTCATTTACATTTTTAATATCTTCATACATCTACTAACCAATAATAGTTTGCCTTGATTACTTGTACAGCTTATCTATCTAGACAGAATTTCCCATGGTGTAGAGGTAGAGTGGAATCCAAGTGCAACGCGGGTAGGACAATGGGAACACAATAGTTTGGTGGATGCTTTGGCATCTGATAAAAATGAAGCTGGTGATTATGGATTCGCGGATGCAGTTGAAAATGTTATTTACGGACATCCTTATCCTAGCTGATGATTTATCAGATTTTCATTTCTTCTTACAAGTAGGGGATGTTTGGAAATTTTTATTTGCTTTATAAATGAGAATGTAATAGAAAGCGTTTACTAATTTCCTAAAATATGATTGTACAGTTAGTGGGACAATATTTAAAAAGGCTACTACTATTTACATTGTTCATTTACATCCAGATGGAATAGCCAGTATGTTTCTTATCGTTAATTTATCCTGAACTCCTCATCATGTGTTACTCTACACTAGCCTAAAGTAAGTTTAATTGATTTAAAATATAAGCAGAGGTAAAATTTATTATATCATGTCCTAAGAATCCTGGGGCATGTCCTAAAATAATTGCCATGCTCTAAAAACGACCAACCGAACGGATATTGATTCATAGGAGGCAATAAATTCTACACAACACAATGGCATCTGACTATATTTTGTTTTATATAAATTATGGTCATTCATGATAAACACATAGGTTTAGACAATGGTAAATGTAGTGGTTATTGGACGTTATCTCATTCAAAGTAGTGGTTACTGGTTAGAGGGTTTAATCAATACTGAGACACAAGAACCATTGTGTTGTGTAGAATGTCTTGTCTCCTATGAATCAATAGTCATTGTGTTGGACGCTATTATTTAATTTCCACATTAGTTGTAGACCTAGAATGTCTTGTCTCCTATGAATCAATAGTCATTATGTTGGTCGCTATTATTTAAAGACATGACCCATGATATCTTTGGACATTACCTAAGTAAATCTACCTAATATTTTTTTTTGCTACGCAAGTAAGTAATTGTATTGATAAAACTCCAATTTACAACCTAAACTAATCTAATGGGAAGCAAACCAACTAGGTTGGACCCCCTCAACCATTAGATTAGAAACAAGCTTAAACAAGCATCATATACATTTGTAGTTTTACTTACGAACTATAAAAGCAAGTAACATCCTTCCTAGATATTTTTTGGGGCATGACCTAACACAAATAAAAGGCACCTCTTCTAGCACTAATTCGTATCATACTCCATTTCATAAGCATTAGGGGAGCGTTTTAATTTGACATTTAGGATGTCCTTTTATTTTCTGATGGTGTAAATTAAAACAAGGCAACCGTGAAGTACGATGTGAAATTAAAACTGAACAAAATGATAAAGATAAACATTTTGTAGGTATTTGATGAATGCAAAACCGGTTTGATATATATAACCGGCATTAATAGTTGATACTATGGAAAAGTATTATGTATAGTAGCATTGATAATATATAGTATTAGGAGCAAGCCCAAGAAGTACAACACTTTACCATAATTAATCTAATTTACCTTCAATGCTCTTTTCTTTGCCAATTTTTCTTTGCCAATTAATGAACTCCTATAGGTTCTTAGCCTACCTACTACTCTACTAGGCCTTTCATTGCCTTGCATTAATTTTTTTTTATTCAATGCTCTCTTTTATAATGAACTCTTGCAAGTAATGTATTGGGTAATATCTTTTATAATGACTAAAGATATACATGATATCCTAAGGCTGCTGATAAAAATCCCTTTCAGTTAAGAAATTTATTTCCTAGGTCGTGTCCTAAGATAATATGGGTAATTGCCTAAAAAACGCTTTCTTATTTTAATGCCTATAAAATGTTTATCTTTATCCTTTTGTTAAATTTTGCTAAAAGGCACCTCTTCTAGCACGAATTCGTATCATATTCCATTTCATAAGCATTAGGGGAAATTATCAAAAAAAAAAAGCATTAGGGGAGCGTTTTATGGTGTAAATTATAACAAGGCAACCATGTGAAGTACAATGTGAAATTAAAACTGAACAAAAGGTTAAAGATAAACATTTTGTAGGTATTTGATGAATGCAAAACCGACTTGATACGAGCTAATTGTGTAACGTTTGTAGTCTTGGCACTTCATTGTATGCCTTTAACTAACTCTTTTATGAGTTTTAATGAAATGAACTAAATTATCAAAAAAACAATGTGTAACGTTTCATATCAGGGTAGGGTAAAACACTTTCTTATTTTAAAACCTAGGGCAGTGTTTTAGTTTGACATTAAGGAACAAGGCAACCGTAAGTACACAGACATTTATTAATATGAAGAACATTCAACACTAGCTAAAAAACGCTTTCTTATTTTAAAACCTAGGGCAGCGTTTTAGTTTGACATTAAGGAACAAGGCAAGCGTAAGTACACAAACATTTATTAATATGAAGAACAGTCAACCCTCTACAATGCATTTAATGGCTGAGTTAGGTTGTAGTTATCTACTGCTTCCAAGGACCAAACAATTGTTCAACTTGTGCGTGTAGGATGAACATCGTAAAAACAAAAGTTTCTTCAATTTCGCTTCTTACCAAAATCATAACGGGCAACTCCTTGACTTCTCCCATATTCAGTTTTCTAGTTCTTTTCTTCAATTAGTCCAATTACTATTACCCAAAAATCTCCAAATTTCAAATCATACAAATGAAAAAAATATATATATTATGGAAATGGAAGCAAAGATTACCCTCCTTTACTTCCCCCATATTCTTCGCAAGTATAATTTATAATCTTGGCAACCTGCAGTACCAATTGCAATAGTCATCAACGCATCACAAAATTACAGGTAACGTTGTACATCCTTCTAATCTCTATTATATATAGCTGCAATTAGGTTTGGAAATTTGGATATTTAAGATTTTCTTTGGAAGAATGTAATATCTAGCTAAATCAAAAGTCTATTATGAAGATACCAATATGATTTGAATTGTGATATCTTTTTTTTCTTGACTGATATCTTTGTTTTTCACTTGGTTGGGATTGCTGGGATGTATAGAATTAATGGTTAAGGAGGTGCACCAAACTAGAGGAATCAAGAAGAATAGCAAGAGGACATCATGATTGTACTTGAATTTTTTGTGGCGGCAAATTTTGTTAAAGGTAATTGATCGTGAGTTTTCTCATCTTACCTCAAACTTCTTATTTTTATATATTTTTTATTGTTTGAAATTTGAACTCTTAATTATTAGTTCGACATACAATTCATGTACACTTTCGTGTTGAAGTAAATGAGTTTTCAAGGAAATACTGTTCATAAGAGTTTTCTCTACCACAAACATGCTTAATGGTGTTAACAACTTATCATAACTAAATAATTATATATTTTCATAATTACTTGCATGCTTTTTATAGTTATCATAGATTAATGTATTATAACTATTCATTGACTTGGTGTTTTGTTTTCCCTCTTTTTTATGGTAAAACATTTGATGAATCATTTATATATTACATTACTATGTTGCCTATAAGCATGTTCCTTAGGTGGGAAAAAGAGCCACAAGTGGGAATCTTAATTAAAATTTAGAGTAACTAGTGATTTAGTCTTATTAACGATCAATGAAAATATTTTTGCGATATTCGTGGATCTTCTTAGAGATTGGTCGTTAGAATAAAACAATAAATCTCAACTTGACACTAACTTCAATTTTTAAAAACATTTATCATTCAACATAAGAATAAAACAATAAATCAATTTTTAAAAACATTTATAATTCAAAATAAAAAAATAGAAATCTCAACTTGACACTAACTTCATCTTCAACATATGTGTACATCCTTCCAATCTCTATTATAAATGGTTTTGTTATTTAATTTATAGCTGGAATTAAGTTTGTAAATTTAGATAGTTAAGATTTTCTTTGGAAGAATGCTAAATCAAATTGGTTGGGATTGCTTGGATGTATAGAATTAATGGTTCATATTTTCAATGACAGAGATAAAGAGGTGCACCAAACTAGAGGAATTAAGAAGAATATATAGCAAGAGGACATTAGGATTGTACTTTAAGTTTTTGTCTCGTCAATTTTTTTAAAGGAATTGTTCTTGACTGATATCTTTGTTTTTTACCTGGTTGGGATTGCTGGGATGTATAGAATTAATGGTTCATATTTTCAATGACAGAGATAAAGAGGTGCACCAAACTAGAGGAATCAAGAAGAAAAGAGGTGCACCAAACTAGAGGAATCAAGAAGAATAGCAAGAGGACATCATGATTGTACTTGAATTTTTTGTCTCGGCAAATTTTTTAAAGGTAATTGATCCTGAGTTTATCCTTGATTCTTCCACTAATATTCGATATTTTCTCATCTTATCTCAAGCTTCTTGTTTTGATATAATTTGTGATTATTTGAAATTTGAACTCTTATTTATTAGTTCTACATACTGTTCATGTACACTTTCGTGTTTCCCTACCACTCACATGCATGTTTAATGGAGTTTTATTGACCAGAATAATTTCACAAATTTTATAGTTAACTATAGATGAATTGGTTTTTCACTTCTATTTTGTTTTGTGCTCATCTTGTTGTTTTATTTCTTGATAGCGAGTAGTATGGTTTCATGTATTCACTGTATATTGTTCATTAAAAGTGATCGAAAATTATGACGTTTTCATTACTTTCTTATGCATTACATGAATTGCCCCAAGCTTTATTATTATTTTTGCGATATTCGTGGATCTTCTTAGAGATTGGTCGTCAGAAGCGCGTCTCTGTCCATATAATTCCTCGGTCATGTCTTAAAATATGACCCAGTAATTGACAAATTTCACAGTAACAAATTAGGTTAGAGGGGAAGGCCTGAAGCTGCCAAAATCAATCGAAGAGGAAGAAGAAGCCAACAATTACGAAGAGGAAGAAGGACGGCACCATCATTTCATCAATTTTAGTAGCTGTACGAAGAGTAAGAAGGACGAGAGCACCATCATTTCGATGTCACGTGAGGGATGAGGGCTGCCTGAGATTTGAGTTAGTGGGTAAGGAGTGGGGCTGGCGCTAGGTCCTTGGGGTTGGGTTTGTGCGTGCGTATAGACGTGTGATCTATATCCGATCCAATTTTTAGCGGTCTTCAAAAAAACAGAAATGTTAAGTATTTAAGGAAACTTTCAGATATTTTGATACCCGAAATAAAAAGGTGTGATCTATATCCGATCCAATTTTTCCGGGTATCCGATCCGGAAAAACCAACATCTCAAAAATCGGATCACATATTCGATTTTGTAGATCAGTTTGACCGGATCCACATCGGATCAATCGGATCAAATTTCTTTGAATATCACTATTCATTCCTAGGAGACACAAATATAGTTTAAAGAGTTTCAGTCAACCAAATATGACCATGATACATAGCATGAGGGGGGCGTTGATCATCCATCTCAATATTTGTAGCGATCACTCCATGAAATCAAGACTAGTGTCCTTAGATCTGGGTTTCATTACGTTCCATGAGTGTCCCAAATTGCTTATATAATATAGTTTTAACATTTGCTTATCTTTCTGTTTCACAAAATCTCAATATCCTCTGAGAGCTTCTTGACTCTCTCATCCTTGTCTTCGTAACTTCTCCTCAGTTCATCAGCAAGAACATCATATTCTCCCTTTTGATCCTCCAAGGGACACAATCATCTTTTGCATGCCGTCCAACTCTTCCCGCCAAGCCTATTGGGCCTCAACTTGCATCCGCTGAATCCCTCATTCTTCTCCAACAGTTCCTTGATTCTCTCGTCTCTTTCTTACTTAAGTTATTCAAAACATGCATCATATTTTAGCTTTTCCTCCTCCGAAAACACATTGCATCAGGTCGATTTTTGAGAGGTTTGTTAACATAGACAACATCTTTTGTTCCCAAGTTCAAAGTTCAAAATCATGAAGATTTTGAGCAAAAAGCGTAGGAGAGTAAGTTTGTCAGATAACCACGATAGTTCAAGTGATTCTCGAACTCGATAGTTTCAAACTGAACGACTTGCTTAATTTCCGAGCAGTTTGCAAGAATTGGTGGCGCTCAACCTAAATTTTCGCCTATTTGCCCCACCATGTCAATTCTTTCATACCCACAAAACTTATCTCCTATTCCATCTAACTCCTTGGCCATCCGAACACACCTTAGTCCCTCCCATGGATGGTCCTCGCAAAGGGAGCCCATCGAAGGCACTCTCCAACTAGTTAACCCTTTTTCTCGAACCCCACTCTTTCTTGTGCATTCATGACAATGTGGTCTCGTTCTTGAATCGATATGTTCCTTCTGTCTGCAATTGCGATCTTTTGGGGTCAAATATGAACAATTTTTATTCGAAGTTGTCCTCCCCGTCCAAAAAAATTCTTAGCCGCACTACCGTTTGTAGCCGCAAAAGGGTGAACAGTCGTTGTTGGATTTGCGAACCAACGCTAGTCAAACCATTGAGAAGATGACGGTGTATTGTAATAATTGGTCCCGTTCAACCCAAATATCAACCTATTTGCCCCAACATGTCAATTCTTCCATACCCGTAAAACCGATCTAGATCATATTCCATTTATCTCCTCCGAGCGCCTCGAATTATTGCAATACACCGTCGTCTTCACGACGGTCCGACCCAGTGTTGGTTCGCAAATCCAACACTGACCCATTCACCCTTTCTGCAGCCACCATCAGTAGTGCAACCCAGAATTTTTTGGGATAGGGAGCCCTACTTCTAATAAAAATTATTTATATTTAACCCCAAAAGATCGCAATTGCGTATGGAAGGAACATATTGATTCAAGAACGAGACCACTTTGCCATAGATGCAGGGAGTGCGAAGAAAATAGATCGTTGCATTGCTTAGCGACGACCACATGATATTCGGTCGCTAAAAGGGTAGACCGAAATTGGGTTATCTCCGTAAAAAGAGTGAGGTTCAAGAAAAAGGGTTAAATAGTTGGATGGTGTCTTTGATAGGCTCCACTACGAGGACCATCCATGGGAGGGACTGAATTTTGTCCCGGATGGCGGAGGAGATAGATGGAAGCGGAGATAAGTTTTGTGGGTGTGAAAGAATTGATATGGTGGGGCAAATAGGCAAAAATTTGGGTTGAGCGCCACCAATTCTTGCAAACTACTTGAAAATTTTGCTGCATCTACTAATGTATCATCTTCCTCCACTAGGCCGAGAAAGAAGCGTGGTGACAGAGATACATCTTGGCGAGTGGTGGCACCCATGCGAGTGAGTCTCGTTAATGCCTCCGTCCTCCCTAGTTACGGGGGCCATGTAAGACATATCAATATCTTCAACCAATACCGTAATCTTGAGTTACTATCATATAATTGGAGTCAATCACGATAAAGTGATTGGTTTAGTCTCCGGGCAATCATGAAATTAGACATGTACTAAAAATTCCTTGGTCATGTCCTAAAAAACCATTTATCAATTTTTTTTCAAATACGGGAGTATAGTTGAAGAAGCATTTTGAGCTGTCAAAATTAAAGGGTCAAAGTGACGAATATCTTCTAATCAAGATATCACACGCAAGTCATTAAAATGACATAGCAATATCTCCAACCAACACCGTGACCATGACTTTTAAAATATAATTGGAGTCAATCACGACAAAGTGAATTGTCTAGTCTCCGGACAATCATGAAATAGGACATGCCCTGAAAATTCCTAGGTCATGTCCGAAAACCTGTTTATAAGTTTTTTATAAAATAAAGGAGTACAACTGAAAAAGCATTTGGAGGGTTTAAAATTTTAGTGTCAAAGTGACAAATATCTTCTGATCAAGATATAACTTGCGCGTGATGGAACCAACGGCGAGCGTACAATTCTTATCACCATTGTTACTCATATTATCAAGCCCAGCTAAGCATGGTTAAGTTAGCTTTGGTTAGATGTAATGATGACTAACTCTAGCTAGCAAGCTAGGTACCGAGCTGCATCGATTACGAGTTAGGGAATGTGGGTATGTATTATTTTCAATTTATGAGGTATGTGTTAGTATTAGTATAATTCTTGATTGGAAATGATTTTAACACTCCAGGAAATCAAGACTAGTGACCATGGACCTTGGTTTCAGCACGTTGAATGGCTTTCCCAATTTCTCATGTAATGCAGATTTTCAATTGGCTTATCTTTCTCTTTCACAATTTCTATTTTTTCCTCTCCCAAAAACTAAATGTCCTTGAAAGCTTCTTGACTCTCTCATCCTTGTCTTCGTTACTTATGCTGAGTTCATTATCAGCAAGAGCATCAGATTCTGCCTTTTGCTCCTTCAAGGACACATTCATCTTTCGCATACCATCTAACTCATCCCGTCAAACCTTAAATTTGGTCTCAATTTGTCTCTTCTCAATCTCATTATTCTCCAACAGTTCCTTGATTCTCTCGTCTCTCTCTTCCTTAAGTCATTCAAAACGAGCATCATATTTTAGCATTTCGTCCTCCAAAAAACACATTCTTCCTCTAAATTCCCTCCAATTCTTCCCGATGAGCAATAAATTGAGAATCTTTCTTTCTGACAAGCTTAGTATAGAAACTTTTAATGGTCACTGACATGGGGATAAGGGGGAGGACAAAGAAAGTTGTTTGTACAATGAGGAGGAAAGGTATTATAATTACTGTATCTACTGAGGCACCATCTTCCTTAGCAAGGTCGAGAAAGAAGCGTGGTGAGAGATACATCTTAGCGAGTGGTGGGACCTCATGCCAGCGAGTCCTGTTGATGCCTCCGTAATAGACGAGACTCGTGTATTACAGAGGCATCAATGGGACTCGCTTGCATGAGGTCCCACCACTCGCCAAGATGTATCTCTGTCACCACGCTTCTTTCTCGACCTAGTTAAGGAAGAAGAAGCCTCAATAGACATAGTAATTATAATACCTTTTCGTCCTCCTCATTGTACAAACAACTTACTTCGGCCTCCGCCTTCTCACCATGTCAGTGACCATTAAAAGTTTCTATACTGAGCTTGTTAGAAAGAAAGATTCTCAATTTATTGCTCATCAGGAAAAATTGAAGGGAATTTAGTGGAGGAATGTGTTTTTTGGAGGACGAAAAGCTAAAATATGATGCCCGTTTTGAATGACTTAAGGAAGAGAGAGACGAGAGAATCAAGGAACTGTTGGAGAATAATGAGATTGAGAAAAGACTAGTTGAGACCAAATTTAAGGTTTGACGGGATGAGTTAGATGGTATGTGAAAGATGAATGTGTTCTTGAAGGAGCAAAAGTGTCCTTGAAGGAGCAAAAGGCAGAATTTGATGCTCTTGCTGATAATGAACTCAAAGGAAAAAATAGAAATTGTGAAAGAGAAAGATAAGCAAATTGAAGAACCGTATTACATAAGAAATTGGGAACGCCATTCAACGTGCTGAAACTAAGGTCCATGGTCACTAGTCTTGATTTCCTGGAGTGTTAAAATCATTTCCAATCAAGAATTATACTAATACTAACACAAACCTCATAAATTGAAAATAATACATACACACATTCCCTAACTCGTAATCGATGCAAATTTACCTAGCTTGCTAGCTAGAGTTAGTCACCATTGCATCTAAACACAGCTTAACTTAACCATGCTTAGCCGAGCCGGATAATATGAGTAACAATGGTGATAACAATTGTACGCTCGCCGTTGGTTCCATCACGTGCAGGTGGTATCTTGATCAGAAAAATATTCGTTGCTTTGACAATCAAATTTTGAACCCTCGAAATGCTTTTTAAATTGTACTCCCGTATTTTATAAAAAATTATAAACGGCTTTTAGGACATTACCTAGGAATTTTCAGGGCATGTCCTATTTCATGATTGTCCGGAGACTAAACGGCTTTGTCGTGATTGACTCCGCTAGAATTTAGAAGTCATGGTTACGTGTTTGTTGGAGATATTGCTATGTCATTTTAATGACTTGCGTGTGATATCTTGATTAAAAGATATTTGTCACTTTGACACTCTAATTTTGGATGGACTCCAAATGCTTTTTCAACTATACTCCCGTATTTTAAAAAAAAACATTGATAAATGGATTTTTAGGACTTGACCAAGGAATTTTAGTACATGTCCTATTTCATGATTGCCCGGAGACTAAACCAATCACTTTGTCGTGATTGACTCCAATCAAATGATAGTAAGTCATGATCACGGTATTAGTTGAATTTAATGATTCTTTAGTCAATTTTGTTTCAAAAATAAGGGAGTATAGTTAAAGCAACATTTTGAGCTAGCTTTCAAATTTTGAGTGTCAAATTAAAGTGACGAATATCTTCTCATCAAGATATCACTTTCGTGTGATGAAACTAAGGGCGAGCTTTCAAATCTTATAAATATTGTTACTAATAGCTCATAGTGTTAAGTTAACTTTGGTTTGATGTACTAAGGACTAACTCTAGCTAGCTCGCATGTTAGGTATCGAGCTCTAGTTCGAGTCGGATTCCATGTCTCCGCGAAAGCGTAAATGAATGGATGGTCAGGCATCCACATGTTCGTAGAAGCATAAATGAATGAATGACATTAGTGTATTTCAGGAATGATTCCTATTGATGATTGACCAAGTCCAAAGAGCACTATTGAGACGGATGATCAACCAAGTGTTTTAAGACATGACCAAGGAAGCTTCGCATGCCGCTAACTTTTCCCGCCAAGCCTTATATTGCGCATCAACTTGCATCATCAGAATCCCTCATTCTTCTCCAACAGCTCCTTGATTCTCTCGTCTCTCTCTCTCTTACTTAAGTTATTCAAAACGAGGTCGATTTTGGAGAGGTCTGTTAACATAGACCACATCTTTTGCACCCAAGTTCAAAGTTCAAAATCATGAAGATTTTGAGCAAAAAGCGTAGGAGGGTAAGTTGGTTTCAATTTTAGTTCTTTTAAGACATGGCCCAATTAGCTTCACGTCATTTCCTAAGAGGAGAGAATAACATATTGAATAAGGCTTTATTATTTTTGGTAAAATGTAAGAATACATCCCACACTCACTAGTACAGAACACAAGTGAGCAAAACTACATCTGATTTATACAAAAAAAATTGACCTTTTCCCCCCTTACACCAAAACAATGAACGCCAAAGTTTAATGATTAAATAGCATCCTCCTGTTCAGTGCCAACAAAAAATGTGGGGATAATTGTACAAATAAATTCCTTCCCCCTAAACCAAAATTCATTTACCCTAAATCAAAAACAATGAACGCCAAAGTTTGTTCTCACTTGACTGCTTTACCTTTTGGCTTTAGCGTCGATAAGTTTCTATAAGGTTCCTTACATGAGTTATATTTGCTAGAAATGACCCTGACCAACAATCGTAACCGTTCAACACGCATTGCTTCCGTCTGCAATATATATAATAATAGTTAGTTAAGACAATCATATGCATGACGGATGATATTTACAAAATGAACGAAACTTTCATACGGTGTAGAATATGGAAGGTATCTTGGTTATATAGCCACACTCTACGTACTTGATCACGTACATTCCGCAATCATGTGTAATAGACACCAAATGATATAAAGTTAGCAAACAAAGAAATAGGCACTAAATTCATTGACATAAAATTATCAAAAAAACATCGCGATAATTTGTATAGTATACACATTAGGATGCCTTATTAAAATTTGCAAAAAGAAAGTAGTATGCACTCAGGATGCCTTAAAATTTACGAAAAATAAAGTATTAATTCATATAGGTAATAAAACGTACGCATTAGGCTGCCTTTGTATATCGTGGAATTGTATTTCAAAGTCTCGCAATATCCTTGAACAATGGGTGCCAACTTGTGATTCTTGAATACATACGCACTCATGACCTAAATAAAAGAGCATATGAAAGGATTTTATTTTTTTGTTAGGACATGACCCTAAGACCCCGTTTTTAGAATAAAGACATATAGTTTAAATCCTTGGATCGCCTCTCGTTTATAAAAATGTGGTCTCCACATGATTGCTATATTGCAATGGATCTTGTAACAAGATGCAAAGAAGACAATATCGTAGATGCAAAGATCGCCCCTCAAGGACTATAGGAGGACAATTGCTATGTTAGGACATTACCTAATATATTAAGGACATATACTTTACAGGAGAGTAGACAGTTTTAGACAGAACCCAATTAAGAGAAGGGCGTCACATGGACGATTTGGAGGTAACAGATCAAGTATCTTTGGAGAGATTAATAATTTTTTTTCACAGATTGGTCCATCCATAACTGACTCATATAGGTTATTGAAGGCGACCATCACAAAAGACCAAATATAACAAACGATTAGAAATGAAATCAGTTACCAATGTCGTTACTAGTTCTCGTCGCCAGCGAGAAGCCATCATTGAATCCATAACGTGCACCTTTATATGCTTGATGTCAACAATCATAAAAAAATAATGTTTGCCTTGATCGTCAAAAATGGGGATGTATACCTTCATTAACACACAAAACACATTCATCAAAGTGAAATTTAACTGTAAATGAACTTGGAGAGTGGAGCGCACAAACCTGCTCAATACGACTGAGATCTGAAGGCAAAAATTTCATAAGCCATTGACCACAGGTAAAAGTCAGCGATCGCGATGGAACAGATATATCGTCTGTCGTAAGGATTTTCGCCCCGAATACAAAAGACTGTAGTACTCATTAAATGCGATATCAGTTAAGGAATTCAGTTTATGTCCTTAATGTTGTTAGGACATGACCAGAAATAGTTTGCATTTCCAAAAGTAATTTATATCACACAAAAAAAATTATATAATGTCACCTGGAATGCAGTGGAAAATATCACAGTTAAACTGTTTTTTTCTATAGCTTTTAGAGCAAATTCGTACATGCACACATCAAGAAACTATTGCAAAACAATAAGTACTCGTTTTCGCAAAAACCTATGTGCAATAGTTTAGAAAGTATAGGACCCATACTTACAAAATCGATAACCATTCATCCGGATATACGGTTAATGTATTACCAACGTTGAGGTAAGTCAACTTATCGTAAGCCTCGTACACAATGTCTTGGACATTTGCGTTGTATAAGTTGCGGCAAAAAGTTTTTCAACAGGGGCTAGTTTATCAAGTACTTAGCCAACAAACGAAGTGGAAGCTTAGAGTTTTCAGGTCTTTGCTCAGGCTCTTCATTTTGCGCACGCTCTTCATCCTCTTCATCCTTCAAGGCTTTGGTAAAACAACCGAGAGCGTTTGAAATCTTCTGTAGCTTTTTGTCGTTGCTATCATCCTAACAAGAGTAAAAAGTTGGTTTGACTATTAATTACCTTTATTATTTATAAATAATCACCATAAATTTCATTAAGGAAGTTGTGATAAATACCGAGTCTTCAACCACCTCATGAACAATTTTTCGAGACGAAGCTTTCTTATCCATAGCATCATCAATATTTCCCTAACATTAAGGATAAGAAATTGGCAATAAGTTTAAAATAAACAATCGGATTTTTAGAACCATTGTCAGGTTTGTTTTAGGTAATGACCCGTTATACTTTCGGAGATTACGTAAACTACGCCTTGTTTCAACATATCAAGGCTTTAGAAACAAAAAACAAGCATCAAACAATTTGCTTACAACGTGGTCGGTCTTCTTGGCCTTATCGGGTTGATTGGCCTTCGTCTTGGCTTTCTTGCGCTCGTTCTTTGTGGTGGCTGCCTTTTCCTTAGCCTTGTCAGTTGATTGGCTTTCTTGCAATCGTTCGTTGTGGTGGTTGCCTTTTCCTTAGCCTTTTCGGGCTCGATTGGCTTTCTTCATGGCGCGTTCGTTGTGGTGGCTGCCTTTTCCTTAGCCTTTTCGGGTTGATTGGGTGTTCTTCTTTGTTGTCGAAGTCGTCTTCCTCTTCAAAGGACATTCAACTAGAGTTTTAAATCCTTCAACGCGTTGAGGACGAATGAATCTCAGGCTCTTTATGCTAAAAGATGATGATTTATCTTGCTCACTTGGAGCAGGAATAGAGGAATCATCATCATCCATGTCCATTTTTCGTTTTATACCACAGTTGAGTGTTTCCTTGAGATCAGGTGTTAGAAAAGGAGATGATGGGTCTCTTGACTTTGTGGCTGAATCTCCCAAAGGTGTTAGGAAAGGAGATGATGCTTGTTGGTGGTCTTCAACATCTCTAGAGTTTGTGGCTGTATCTCCCAAAGGTGTTAGGAAAGGAGATGATGCTTGTTGGAGGTTCCCCATGTTAGGCTTTGAAGCCTCGAAGTTGTGGAGAAGTTTATCTAGAGTTGCCTCAATTTTCGAGATCTTCAAAGGCAATAATTCTAGTGCCGCTTCGATCTTTGACACCTTTGAATGCATTTCCTTGACAATTTCTTCTACAACGACCAATCCGATATGCGTGTGAACATTCAAATTAATTAATAAAACCTTCTACGTAATAAGAACATATGCACTGCGTGAAATATAACCGTAAATTTTTTTATGACAAAAAAATACAAGAAACATAATAGTTCCGTATTGAATAAGCAAGGAGAACATTAATGTTAACTACTGTCAGTTTGTTTTAGGTAATGCCCCATATTACTTTGAGCGATTACCTAAACTATTACTATAGGAAATAACTAGTTGAGTCATACTAGCCTACTTTGATCACGTAGTAATATTATTAGGAACCAAAAGCACTAATTTTAAAAGTAAGTTCCCTATTGAATAAACAAGGACAACATAAATGTTAATAAAAATTCGCATTTTTAGAACCATCGTAAGTTTGTTTTAGTAATGACCCATGTTTTTTTTAACATGAATGACCCATGTTTTTTGGGCGATTACCTAATAGGGACTACTTTGAGTCATATTAGCCTACTTTGATAACGTTGTAATATTCTAGTATTACCACTCGAAATAGGAACCATAATTTGAAAGCACTAATTCTAAAAGCAAGTTCCGTATTGAATAAGCAAGGAGAACATTAATGTTAACTATTGTCAGTTTGTTTTAGGTAATGACCCATATTACTTTGCGCGATTACCTAATCTACTATAGGAACTAACTAGTTGAGTCATACTAGCCTACTTTGGGCGATTACCTAAACTATTACTCTGACACTAACTAAATAAACAATCGCATTTTTAGAACCATTGTCAGTTTGTTTAAGGTAATGGCCCAATGTTACTTTGGGAGATTGTGTAAACTATTAGTCTACGAACTAACTAGTTCAGTCATACTAGTTGGGTAATCACCCACATGGCTGGGTCATCAGTACCCAACTAACTAGTTCAGCCATACTAGTTGGGTAATCACCCACATGGTCGGGTCATCACCCAAAACAGGTTTAATCGAGTGAAGACAAAGGCACCCTATTCGAAATTTAATATAAAAAAGATGGAACATAAACATACTTTAAATTCGGTTGGAGGTGAAACATTCAAATTTATATCCATGATACACTTGTTTTGAGCTTTGTTCTTCAATTTTTCTACGATGTCGAAAGAACTACTTTACAATGGTGGAGGAAGGAGATGAGATGGGTGGACAGAGGCTGCAGGGAGGGAGGAGGGTTGAAGTCGAAAATGGTGGAGGAGGAGGAAAGTGATAATCGGGGTTTTTCGATTAAAGTAATACGTTAGTATCACTTTTTAAAAAAAGTCAGCTGGCAGCAATAGTGAATAGTAACACTAGTAAGTAGACAGGGCTATACACATACATTTAATAACCGTACTATATATGATGATTGCAAAAAAAATTAGGACATCATGTTAGGCTTACGGCTTACACATGACCCAAGACACGATTATTCGGAACATGCAAAGTTAAATATTTATACTGTGTCAAAAATGTACTAATACTATAAACACTATAATTAGGAAATGGAGTGAATTCTTAGTGTTAGTTATGTTTTCCAATGGATTGATTATCTACTTTATAATACATTTTATATTAGAATATATGAATAATATTAAAGTATATGCACAAAAAAAATATCGTTAAGTCAAATATAATTGTATAACTTACATAACGGTTAATGTTTTACCGAAAACCTTAACGAAAAAAATGGTTAACCGCTTACGCGGTGCCGGTCTAAACGGTTACGCTTTACGGTTCCCACAAAAAGATCGAGCTAAACTTTCGGTTACCTAACCGAAATGAATTTCGGGACGGTTACCGCCCATGAAAACCCTTAAACACCTATCTAATGGTTAATGGTTATTATAGAAATCATTCCCTAAATACAATAACGTCATCCCTCGTACCTTATCCAAAGGTGAGCCACTATGGTCCCGGGGTTTTATCCACACCGAGCCACAAGAGGATGTAATTAAATAGTCATGTTCAATCTACTTCTTGCCCACGATGGGCTATATAGTAGTTCATGAGTACGGTACGGTGTCGAGACTCCTATGTCGCGTCCTAATCTTCTCGCGTTCATGTCCTTAAAGTAACCAATATTTTATTGGTGTGAGAGATTGGTTTATTCTACGAGTAACCCCAATTGTTCACAAAAGTAACCCCATTTCTCCATATATACGAGTAACCTCATTCGTTATTAAGAGTAAACCGATTAGTATTGCCTTTTGTTATAAAAGTAACCATATTTAATTATAAGAGTATGTAACACTCAATTCACTTAACATTCTTTTATCGTTCCTCAACTTTAATTTTAAAAACCTATAAGAAAGAATAAGTAGAAACATTAATACAAGAAGGGTAAAGTAATAAAGGCTTAACTTACGAAATTGTTACCACTGTTTTATCTAATTTATGTTTTAAATAAATGGAAAAAGTTAAATCTTCACTTAATTACCACTGTTTATCTAATTTATGTTTTAAATAAATGGAAAAAGTTAAATCTTCACTTAATTTCGTAACAAAAAGCGTTTTTTTTTAGTTGGGTCATGTCTAAGCCTAACATGCTAGGTTGTGTCCTAAAAAATCGACCAACGCAATGACTATTCATTTGTAGGAGTAGAGTTGGCAATTATCCATGGGTGAGTGGATTATCCACCCACCCACCCCAAATAAATGGGTGAAAACCCGCGGTGAATTGGGTGACGGACGGGTGATGGGTGGGTCGGGTCATATATGGATGACATTTTTGGACCTATCCCCGCTCCATCCACCCATCCATTAATATATCTATCCATCCATCCAAACACCCATATATATGTATATATATACATATACATGCATATATATCTACATACACAATATACATATGTATATGTGTAATACCCGACCAATACGGAGAACAGCAACGCCTTCGTTGCGCCTGAGGAGTCCACATATTCGGCCACAACGACCTGTGGATCGCCCCAGCCTAGAAACTGATCGCCGGAGACTCCAGATATTCGGCCTGACAACCTCTGGGTCGCTCCTTATGACGATCAGCCTCAAAATCCTCCCCCACTAGGCGTCTGAGGACTCCTAATATTCGGCTTGACGGTCTTAGGGTCGCCCAACACGCCTTAGGGTCGCCCCAACACGCGGTCGCGTAGTTGCTCTGATACCATTTGTAACACCCGACCCATACTGAGTCGAGCCTATTGTCATCAATGTGCATACGAAGTCGAGCCTATTGTCACCAATGCTCATTAAGTGCCATGTCATATTATTTTTTGAATATAAATAGAATTCTAAATTGATCAAAATACAAATAGAGTTTACGATAAGAATAAATAGAGTTGGTTCACAATGAAAAATTAAATATAGTAAATTGATTATAACTTTTAATATATAGTTCGTAAAATTATAATTTTTGTACCATTGGAAAGTGCTTCAAAAGTACTTTAAAATAATATCCATTTATAATATATTTAAAATTTTATATTAAAGTAACATACTACCTCCGTTTTCTATTATTTGCAACGATTAGACATTTTCCCTCTCTACTTTATGTCAAATCGTTGCACATAATAAAAAACGGAGGTAGTATAGTTTTTGCATGATAGAGTGAGTTTCTGAATGATATAGTGAGTTTCTTCATAACATATAGTTTTTGCATGATAGAGTCAGTTTCTGAATGATATAGTGAGTTTCTTCATAACATATAAATTAGAAACCAACGTGAAAGATAATGACAAAATCACATTATAACTTTTTGTTGTTCTATGTCAGAGAAAAATAACGATATTATAACTTTTAGTTGTTCTATGTAGACAAAAATAGGGGTGTAAAGATTTAAATAACGATATTATAATTTTTCTTTAATTTAAGTATGATGTTGTACACCTCAAATTTTTAAGTATGATTTTGTACGCATCTCTTAATTAGTATACTGTACAAGTCAAGATAATTAAATTTTCTTATAAAAGGAAAAAGATAATTAACGTTAGAAGTTTGTACCTTGACTCTTGAGAACTGTGAAAACCATAATAAAAACAAACCAAACCAGAACCAAACGAGACCCTCCCAAATTTTTTGTTTTGAAATTTGAAATATCCCCGGTTTCAAAAGGGTTTACAATCCTCTTATAAAAAAAAAGGGTTTACAATCCCCGTCGTAGTTCAATCTGCTAACTCCGCTCACCCGCCTTACTCTCCGACTAACGGTTTTCTTCACGAAGAACCACCGTGAGTTTTTTTGGGGCTTTTATGTCAACTATGTGCCCGCTTTTTTCGCCCTAGGACTCGTTTTTAGTTTCGACTATTTAATTCAACGAAATTGCTAAGATGTTCCAGAAACGCTTTCAGATTCAATTTATGGTTTCTGATTCTATTTATGATAACTTGTCTGATTCTATTTATGATGTTGGGTAAACGCTTTCAATTTAATTGAATTTATGGTTTCTGATTCTATTTAGGAAAATTATGATAACTTGTCTGATTGTCTTTATGATAATTGTCTGATTCTATTTATGATCACTTGTCTACGGTTCATTTAATATAATTGAAGTCATCGTTCAACTGGTTTTTGGCGTAATTAATTATGAAAAACAACTGAAAAACAATAAGAGATACTTAGCTTCCTTAAATAACGCAAGGAATACGTTGTAGTTTGTAACCTCACTTAATAAATAACTAGCCTTATTAAGTTATTATGCGATGCTTAACATGTACAAAATTAAAATAATTGTTAATTACATCAAATAATTCAGGGACTTCTGAAATTTAATCAGCTTATTCCAGTAAATCAGATATTTTAATTTTTTTTCAAAAACTTAGTTGAGAGGACTGTGTTGTAAATTTTACTTGTGTTGTGCCTCTTTTTATCTTTTTGATTTTTTAAATTAACTAGGTAGTTTTTTCTTTGAATAATAATTCCATAATATAAAAAAAGAATAATATCTTATTATGTTACTTAGCAATTCTTTGAAATAAAGCTTAGCTTAACCTATGCACTAGGTGCACAGGTTAGAACAACCACCGTACACCTCAAACTGCAGTTGGTGGAAAAGGATTTGACTTCTTGTCAACTAGGATTTGACGTGCTAAGGTTGGTTGAAATCTTTTCCGGATCTTCTTCTAATTTGGTTTTGCGTATGGGATATGCGCGCGCGAGTTGGAGTTGAGTGCAATTCCGCAAATCTTTTGGGTTTGGTTGAAATCTTTTCCTAATGCGTCAGTGTCACGCGTTTAAGAATTTTGTTCTTTTAACTCCACGGATTAAAGAGTGCTGCTTATGTTTAACAGGTCCTTTGTCTAAGGTAATGTCCTAAGATCATTTAGGTCATTGCCATGAAGGAATCACGAAGGAAGAAGCCTAAGGTTTGTTCTAAAAATAAGGACCATGAGGAACCAGAACCAGTAAAGAAGAAGAGGAGGGTTTGTTCCAAAAATGCCAGTAGTGGATTAATGCTTTCAGAATATCCATCATCAGATTCAGATCCAGGTAGTCCTTCAAATAGAGCGTTGTCATTAGCCCGTGTTGATGCGACATTTAAGATCCCCGAGTCCGCTCGTCCAATACAAAGATATCATTCGTGTTAGAGAAATAGCGGATGGGAGGCCAGTGAGTTGTAAATCTTTTAAGGATAACAAAGCAGAATTTATGGATGAATGGTTTAAGTTTCAAAGGTGGGATGCTCTGCTCAAGGAGAGATGTACTTGCTATCCGAGTCTTGTTCGTCTGTTCTACGCTCACATGGACTGTTCGCAACCAGGGGTCATTAAGTCCTGGTTGAAAGGGACTGAAATCAACTTCGACATTTCCGTACTAGGTGAGATCCTAGGCGTTCCTTCTAATGGGATTTTTATTACCCCGGAAATAAGTGGAGTACCAACAAGAAGTTCGACAAAGCCAGATGCATTAAACTGGTGATGATGGACGATGAGGATGAACGGTCTTCTAGGCCGACAGTGGATGAACTGCCGATGTCTAATCGACTCCTCCACCTCATAATAATGCAGAGCATTAACGTTCGTAGGGGCAGAAAATCCTCTCTTACCTATTGCGATCTCTTCATAATGTTTTGCTTATTGTCAAAGATCCAAATGAGTCTACCCGGGTTTATGATTGAGCACATGATGCATGCCCAAAAAGATGTGCGCAAGGGGTCCCTTCCTTATGGCATGTGGCTCACCAAAGTTTTTCAGTACTCCGATGTTCAGCTTCAGAGAGAGATTAGCAAGGAACCTGTTTCTGATAACATTGACATAAATACGGTGAAAAAGTCGTTGGGGTACTACTACGATGAAGAAAGTCGGAAGTGGATCAAGGAGAATATAAAACGGGGAGCTCCGGCTAAGCCTAAAATGAAAGAACATGTTGAGGATGAAAGAGAAGATCAATCCACAATTTTTTTTGGAAATATTTCGGCTATTGGACAGAATTTGGTGAAAACTTTAACCAACACGCAACAAGGTTTAGTGGAAGCCAAAATTGCACAAGTGATGCTGAAGCGAACTTTTCCAGATATTTTTCATCATAAATTGATGGCAGATCTTCGGAGTAAGGTGACATCCGATGTTTTTGAACAAGGTTCTCGCTCGTCTGACTCATCCGACCATAACAAGAAGACCCCAAGCACTGATAATCAAGAGTTCCATGGTAAGCATCAATGTGCTTTTTCCCCTCTTTACTTTTTACTTCATGTTAATCGTGCTGACATGAATTCATCTGAACTAGATTCTAGTAATGAGAACTTGTCGTCGGGGATTGCTTCCAAAGACGAGGAAGAAGAAGATGATAATGAAGTATACGAGTTTGGATCTGATTAGAGGGCTGCTTGGAAGTTGGAAGGCAGAAGTTGCTGGTTACGTATTTTGTGTGCTATTCTCCGAAACAGAATGAAGAATATTGTTTTAAGAAATTATCTAGCACTTCAAGAAATTATCTACCAAAGTTACACATTTATTACGTGTCAGAAAATAATATTTAGCAAATGGTGCGTATCAAATGTTTGCTATACAAAGATTACAAAGATTACAAAGATTGAAGTGAGAGAGTAATATATTTTTGATTTTGATCCTTCTTAATTCATGATCCATGACAAATATATTTTCGATCAATAGTCTTAACCGGAGTCAAATATATTCGATCATAAGATTAGACCATAATAATTTTATTAATCTCCTTTACATTATTGAAAATGATATAATTACATTTTCTTAGGTCATGTCCTAACTTAGCGTAGGTCGTGACCTAAAATCAGTGCCATGCTTAATAAATAAATAGTGAATTATATATATATCTAATTATTTAATGTTTTGCAAATAGTAAAAGCATTGCTATGCTCGAAAAACGACCAACCCAATGGCTAAATATTGATTCATAGAAGCAAAACATTATACACAACACAATGGCATCTGATTATATTTGGTATTATGTGAATTATAGGTAATTATGTGTTTAGACAATAGTAATTGCATTCATGACAAATATATTTTCGATGAATGGTTGTCCTAAATTGATGATGTAATATAGTTCTTCAATTTGATTATCTTTTTCTTTCACAAATTATTTTTTTTCCCCTCTAATAAAACTCAATATCCTCTGATAGCTTCTTGACTCTCTCATCCTTGTTTTCGCTACTTCTCCTAAGTTCATCATCAACAAGAACGTCATATCTGTCTTTTGCTCCATCAGGGGACACAATCATCTTTCACATGCCGTCAAGCTCTTCCGGCTAAGCCTTATATTGGGCCTCAACTTGCCTCTTCTGACTCTCATTCTTATCCAACAATTCTTGTTTATCGTCTCTCTTTCTTAATTAAGTTATTTAAAACGGACATCATATATTTGTAAGCTTTTCCTCCTCCAAAAACTCATCCAAAAACACATTGCATCAGGTCGGTTTTTAGAGGATTGTTAACATAGACCATAGCTTTTGCACCCAAGTTCAACATCATATGAATAGTAGTGTTATTTTCAATTTCAATATTTTAGGACATGGCTCAATTAGTTTTAGGTCATGTCCTATTTATTATCTCCTCTTTTAATAGTTAGTTATTCCTTTCTTGAACATCACCAACTAAAGAAAAAAAAATAAAAAAAGCTAGCTGGGCATTGGTCGATTTTTGGCCACGGCCAGTGTTTAGGACATGACCCAGACTTCCTGGGACATATCCTAAGTTTTACATGGTCTATTCGAGTATTCGTACCTGGGACATATCAGTGTTTAGCATATGATCCCAACTTCCCAAGATAATAAGACTTTCGTAGTTGTAAGATGATCATTATGTAAAAGAAAAAGAAAATTAGTGCCATTTAGGAAATTAGTGTCTTTCATGAATGATTTGTAAAGTTAGGTTCAATTTTAATATTTTAGGACATGCCTCAATTTCCTTTTATTTTCCCGGAACATCACCAACTAAACAATAAAAATTTAAAAAGCTAACATTGGTCGATTTTTGCCCATGGCCAATGTTTTAGGACATGACCCAGATTCCCCGGGACAAATCCTAATGCACGATTGTTAGCCTTATGAGAATTTCTGCTACAAAAGTTTTTTCCGAAGCTAAAATTAACGATTTAGCCAGCCACCATAACACCAAGATAATATCTTTATGAACATAACTTAAAATGCTTGTATGAGTTTACTTCATACAAATAACTAAGATAGCAAACAAAATCCAAGAGCTGAACAATGTAAATTGTTAGCCTTATGAGAATTTCGCTACAAAAGTTTTTTCCAAGCTAAAATTAACGATTTAACTTGACCACCATAACACCAAGATAATATCTTTATGAACATAGCTTAAAAAGCTTGTGTGAGTTTACTTCATACAAATAACTAAGATAGCAAACAAAATCCAAGAGCCGAACAATGCAAAAATAGCACATTTCTCCCCTCAGCCTTGCCTTGCTCCGCTTTAATCTCGAACATCTCAACCTTCATTTCATCCATTTGACTGACCATTTTCTCCTTCTTCAACTTTAATTTCCCTAACTTATCTTCCACAAACTTCAATTGCAACTGAAGCTCAAGAATGTGGCGTGTTGTTCCAACAATCTTCCTTGTAAATCCACACATTAAGTGTAGCTACTTGAATCGCGAAAGTAGCTTTCCCATCTAAAAAACCCACAGTCCGCCGAACTCTAGAATAATAAAAAAATTGTAAAAATTCAATAAGGTGAAAATTTAGAATAATCAGACGTTATAGGAAACCATAATTATCCACATATTTTGAAAAACAATGCCCAAATAAACAAGAAAAGGATGAGAAACTTACAAGCCACATTGAACAACCATAGAATTTTCGCCCATCATTCATTCCATGTTTCGCAGTCTTCAATTTCGAGGGCTTGTCACAGTCACACTTCACAACAAAATTGCGTCCCAAGACTTGAATTCATTGAACCGAGTTTTCCACAGCCATGGATATTGAAAGAGAAGGGTAGATATTGAAATGAAGAGAGAGAAGATAAATTATGTCAGAGAGTGGAGAGACCGAGAGAGAAAAATAGAGTTGAATTTGAATTTCAAAAAACGAAAAAGGGATAAAAAGCAAATCGTAACATCGAAAAGATCCGCAAAAGATTTCAACAAACCCAACAGGATGATCTCTCCTACGCACTCAGTATTCAAATCCCATCATTTCTTTTCCACCAACTAGTCAAATCCTAGCCATCCATCCTAGATCATGTCCTAAAATACAATTAGCTTTATATGCACGCGATGCGTGCCATGATTTCAAAACTTGTTATTCAATTATATATTTCATCCGTAATATGTTATGATTACATTTTAAATGTGAAAATTAATAGTTACATGAATTCGCTAATGTAAAAAACAACTAAAGTTGTGAGTGTTTTAAAACATTTTTTTTTTGTGAATGAATTAAAAAAAAAATAGACATAATGAGTTGGTTTGACCGAATTAAAGAGTACCAAAGGTAGTGAATGTTTCTGACTTTTCGTGGGACGTCAAATAAGGTCAAGATATTTTGTTCCTTTAATTTTTTGATTGAAATATTTGATGCATATTTAACTTGTTTATAAAACATTATAAAACTTAGAATGACAAGTTATGAGAAAGATATAAGACTTATTATAAAACATTATAAAACTTATAATGACAAGTTATGAGAAAGATATAAGACTTATTATAAAACTTCCATTACTATAAGACTAATAAGAGTATATATAAATTACTAACTTATTTTAAATTACTATAAGACTAATAAGAGTATAATATATAACACTTTGCAAATTGATCAACTATATTGTTTATTCAGTATGAATAACAGAAATTGAATTCTCAAACTATATTGTTGTGAGGTGAGGTGAGGAGAGATAGAGGTGAAGAGAAATGGCGAGACGAAGTGAGAGAGTAATATATTTTCGCTTTTGACCCTTCTTAATTCATGATCCATGACAAATGATCCATGACTAATATATTTTCGATCAATAGTCTTAACCGGAGTCAAATATATTCGATCAATAGACAATAAAAATTTTATTAATCTTCGGCCTTTACATTATTGAAAATGATATAATTACATTTTCTTAGGTCATGTCCTAACTTAGCGTAGGTCGTGACCTAAAATCAGTGCCATGCTTAATAATTTAAAATCAGTGCCATGCTTAATAAATTAATAGTGAATTTTATATATATCTAATTATTTAATATTTTGCAAATACTTCATTTATTACTCATCGGGATGAATTGGAGGGGTTCGAGGAGGAATGTGCTTTTGGGAGGGGGGGAACCTAGAATATTATGCTTGTTTTGAATGTCTTAAGAAAGAGAGATACGGGGAATCAAGGAACTCTTAGCGTAAGAATGATATTGAGAAGAGGCAAGTTGAGGCTAAGTTTAAGGTATGACAGGATGATGAGTTAGATGGTATGCGAAAGATGAATCGCCTTTGGAGGTGCGATGCGAACCCGATGCTCTTGTTGATGATGATGGAGATTTTGCCTTTTAGGATATCATGTATATTTTTAGTATATTATCTCTTCCTTGTACAAGCATATTCTCTAGAATATTATTAGCATAATATCTTTATTTCCCGTATTAGTTGTTCTATATTGTACTATATAAGGTGTACATACCATACTATTCAATATAAGCTTTATCATAAACTAATTAAGTCATTATTCTATGGATCATTTTTATAAAAAAATTGGTTTAGTAATTCCGAATAATCACCAATCACATCTAAACAATGATGAGCTTCCTTTGGATAAAAGAAGAATAACCAACTAATTTTAATTTGTATAATCAAATTACTTGCAAGACTTCATTATTATTTGCAAAAAAACCCTATAGGGTAGATTATAGCCTTTACTTAATAAAATTCAAACTTATAGAAAGAAAGAGCGTTCATTATTGCTACTACTACTATATATAATTGTAATTGTAGAATCATGTTTTAGGAAATTAGTTTATAATCATGTTTTAGGAAATTAGGTATTCCTTCATAAAGAAGGAAACTTTAATAGTGCACAAAGACACCCTAGAATGAGGAGTCCCCGAACAAAATTACGAAAGAAAGATACCCACTTCGTATCCAAGAGGGATCGATCCCGGACGCATTGGTTCATATGATTTTTATAGCAGGACTTGAGACCACTGAGACAAGGAGTATCAAGACGTCAAATATTTCTCGCCAATTCATAATGTAATATTGACCTCAAATGCAAGCCAAAAATAAGATACACGTATTTTTATATTTGCTGACATGAAAACAGATTTTGACACGGAATAAATATATAACTTATGACGTAGGGTAGCTAAAACACGTTTTATACTAAACTAGTATCTTTGGCATCGTGTGTAAAGCGATTCATCTGTTTCTTAATAAGTGCAACTGTGCAACACTTTGACTTTTGCACTATTCACACACCTCACTTTGACCATATTTTTTTACTAATATATAATAACAAAAACGATAATATAAAATGTTCTTGGATTTATTTTAATGAATATTTTCATAATATCAACTTTTTATAACTTTTACAAATGCATAATTAGAGATATTAATGGTCAAAGTTGTAGCGTGAAAGTCAAACTGTTGCACTTATTTAGAAACGGAGGTATACTAATATATTAAAAGGCGTGACCTCTGTTACTCTATTAGAATTGTCGAATGTGTTCATATGTCATGTCGAATGGGGCCAAAAACTAGTTTTTTGTTTAAACTGGTGCAGATATAACTTCTTTGCAGTTGTAGGGATCCTTTTGTTTTTTCATTTTCTTTAAAAGAAATGAGAGAATGTAATTAGTAATTTTGTTTGGTTATTAGGGGTAAATTGGCCTAAAACATTGGATCGTAGTCATGTCATAAAACATTGGCCATGCCCAAAATTCATCGTGAGAATTTGTGAGATGCGGTCCGTGTTTGAAAAACATATATCTCTTAGACTAAGATAGGTCTCACGTTAAGACTAACGTGAGACCATCTTTTTAAGAATTTGTGTCGAATAATCATGTATATGTTTATGTCCTAATCATCTTAGCTTGGTTTGTTGACTTAATTTGTTCTCCCAAATAAGTTGTCTCGGGAGTCCGGACGACATGTCCCAGCAACCAATCCAGGGTCATGTCGTAAAACGAAAATTATCATCCGGAGCATAGCCCGAGCCTAAAAACTAGTTTATGCATAAAAGTTATAAGATAATTAACTTTTCGTATTATTGTTAATATATAGAAAGAAGAAGATATTATTTAATATATATGGGGGACAAATTTTTTAGAAGTCTAATGATGTTTTATAAGTAATAAGTGTAAAAAATGTTAACGTCGTGTAAAATGTATTTTGAGTTCGGGTTACAGACTTACAGTACTGTACAAATAAAATTTAAACAAATGGCGGTTCTTTTGTAAAAAAAACAATGTTCAGTTTATTAAAAATTAATATTTTAATTACTCGTATAGTTTTACATGAGCAATGAGTTCCTCGAAAATCGAAATATTGATTTTGAGAAGTTCAAAATCAAACCTTTCTAAAAAAAAAATCAAAACCTTTCCCGTTGGTTTCACTTTCCGCACGTAACCCCCTGCAACGACCTTCAAGGGTTTTGAATTCTCTCATGGAACAATCAAAATCAAAGTACACATCCGACTAATCTGCTTTTCGTATATGTAAATGAAATTCATACTTAGTTAATTTGTTTCTTCATGAATCAGGGGTGGAACTGACCAATGGGAAGCAGAGTTGAGAATTGCTCACAAATATTTGCATGGAGACGGCTCCGGTGACCCGATGTCAAACGAACAACAGGTTGAGTGATTTTTGTATAAACCAATTGGAGAATTTTTTATTCTCTTGTATAATAATTGTGTTTAGGCATACAATTGCAATTTAAATTGAAATAGGAAACCATTGGGGGTGAGGAACCAGTTGTACAGGAAGCCGACGTAAGTAAAACCGAGACAATCAAGAGCCGCCGTCGATAGAAAATCAGGAAAAGAAAACCCGATTACCCCTTGTTCACCAAGTTAATGGATGAGTTTTCGCAACCAAATCAGAGTTACCTAATTTCTCATCTTCTTACATCTATTTGTATATGTGGTGATGTGATGCTTACTGTTTTAATTCATATCATGTAATTATGAATTCGTTATATTCAGTGCAAATTAGTTAAGAGTTTTTCCAGTATTAACTTTACTGAGGATTTATTCTCTCCTACTCTGGTTAATTAACGTTTACTGCAGATCAATTAAAAAGTAATTGTTAATTTTAAGTTGGATTCCACCTTACAGAAAATTCTACTAGTAGTCGCCTAGTCGGTAATCGACCTAATGGGTTAACAAGATTTATCCGTTTTAACTATTCACTTTGCCTCATAAAGTACTACCTCTGTTTTTAGTTGACCACATTACTACAAATCACAAAAGATAGTCAAAGTTATACATGTGAATAGTATCAAAAGTCAAAACAGATCATCTAAAAAAAACGGAGGTACCTTAGGACTTAGGAGCCGACTTAGAAGCCTATTAATCAAAATTGAGAAAAAATGTTGGACAAGGTTACAGAGATTATGTGTTTCTATTGTTTGTACAAGTCACTCATATGCATCAATGGTTTTTACGAATTGGAGTAATGAATTTATATATTTGCTGTGTTGTATTAGTGATTTCTTTATACATAATATGCTTTTAATGTAATGGATTATATTGTCGCACTCGACAGTCTGGAAGATATGGTGCTTTTCGAGTACAGGAACGTGAAGCTCACAAGGCGCATGCTACGTGCTGCTTTTCACGATGATGGACTGATTACAGTCGAGGTTGTCCTTCATAATTATTTTCTTTATATGACTGCATAGTATTTTAATTGGTCGTTCATTGTATTTAACCCTTCCGTTTTCCACAAATTATATTCTGGTTCTAGGTCTTAAAAGCCTACGCTGCATTGGCCAACTATGATTGTCATTGTCTACTCGAGAGCGATAACGCTTACATAGTTCATCCAGATTTCTTGGTCAGAATTGAAGTTTTACGTTTTAATATTTGCTTAGTATTCTGTATTTTTGTGACGCTAAAACACAAGTTATTTACTTTTGACAGATGGAAGGAATGACTGCAACGCGGGAAGGAAAGGACATTTCCAATGTGATTCAATGTGGGGCGAGTATACTTTATGCTGATAAAGAATCCATGTGCTTGAAACATATAGTTCGGGTAAAATTAGCATTTATGTACATATCATATTATATTATCAAGTTCAAGATACTTTTGCGATAAACTAACAACGTTTCCAAATGCAGTTATATATGCCATTGATTTACGCTGGTAGGTGGATTGTTTACGTGGCGTATCAACACTCGAAAGGATTACAATTTATGATCCCCAAGACGATGCATTCCACAATATTCACGTGCAACTGATTCCCAAGTGGTACGATCATAAATAAGCAAGAATGGAATTATATATATATATATATATATATATATATATATATATATATATATATATATATATATATATATATATATACACACACACACTTTAAACTGAGAGTTCAAGTATCTAATGGACCTGCAATGCAGGTCAGCGTAACCACGCATGCTATCAAGAGGGTGTACAAGAAGACAAACTGGGAGATGGAAAATTGGGAATGGCAGGGCAGAAATAATGTTCCCACTTTGAGTTGTAAAGCAGACTCGGGAGTTTTCGCAATGATGTTAATCTTAACATAGAACTCTATCCGTCATCAGGAACGGGTATGTTTAAAAGTGAATTACTTATGCACATCTTATGAATAAGATTATTGATGTGCTCGTAAATCAATTTTTAGGAATATTTGACGGACAAAACGCACTACCGGATGCTTCTCTTAGCTTACATCGTCACTCATGGTCAAAACAGTGCGAAAGAGAATGTTGACAAGCTTAAATAGGAAATTGGATATTTTGATTTTCTACTAAGTCTCGTATGTTGGTTTAAGGTCACGTAGATCGCAAATAGCTTTGGGCTTCATTTATTACCTCATCCTGTATTTGATGTATAACTATTATCAAAATAATGTACACTGTCTGAATATGTGTATTATCTTTCTATATGTATTGTTGTTGGCCAATTTGAGAGACAACTATTGAGACGGATGATAAACAAGCAACCCATCCTGTGTATTGGGAGTGGCCAATGTTCTAGGACATTACCCAGGATCGTTTGGGACATTCCTTAAGTTAATTTTGTTGGGACTTTGGGAGAGTATAAACCAATCTCACACCTGTACTGTATGGATTACTGTAAGTACATGAGCTGAGAAGATTAGAATAAACTAATCTCCCGTACCCAAGATACATGAGTGAAAGATTAGAACAAACTAATCTCCCGTACCAAGATACATGAGCTGAGAAGATTAGAAGAAACTAATCTCTCGTACCAATACTGTAATCATGACCTACTATGAACTCTATTGTATTTCTATGATAATAATTTGCCACTCTATGAACTACCTAGAACATAACTATTTAGGCCCCCTTACGGCTCAGTATTGATAAATTAAACCGTTGCAATGTAATACTAGCTACCATAAACACTACATAATATATAATGTATTTTTTTTTGCTAAGCAAGTAAGTATGTATATATCAAAGCACCAAACAAATTTACAACCTAACAAACACTCTTAAAAGAGCAGGAGCCCTAAAAAGAGGAAGAACACTATACAAAAAAGTATAACTATAACTCCAAAAACCATATGTAATCTTTTCTGGCTATCTTTTGAGGAAGAATAGTCCTAATTCTCTCCTTTACAATGTTTTTCAATCTAGAAAATAAGATATGTTGCCTAGGAACAGCTTGATGCTAGTAAGCTTCATTCCTACAATTCCAAATACAGTAAACAAGAGCAGCAACACCAGCATACCAAACAGCTTTTTGAAACTTAGATTTCCTGCTCCTCGCAATCCAAGTGATCAATCTTGTAAGATCCTGAATCTGGGCCGAGATACCAAGCCAAAGTTTAACATACTTGAGGCGCCCGTACAAGTATAATCACAAAGAAAAAAAGAGATGATGATGAGTTTTAGAGCTATTCCCACATATCAGACACACATTTGAACTACTAACACCAATACGAGCCAGCTTCGCAGTAGTTTGTAATCTCCCTTGGACAGCAAGCCAGACAATGAATCTGTGCCTTGGCACACTCAATCTGTTCCAAACCATGACATTCCAGTGAACATGTGGTTGAGTGCCCATCATTTTATCATAAACATCACTCATTTTAAAGTGATAATAATATATAATGTAACACCAACACTCTACATCAAATTCTATTATTATTGGGTAATCCATTGGGTCAACCAAGTTTGTTTTATCCTTATTATAGTAATGTTCTAGCTAATTCTTGCCCACACTAGCCTATGTAGTATTATGTTGGCTTGTTCTCCAAAAACAATTAAACGTAGGGGCATAGCCCAAGACATCTTGGGTCATGTCCTAGAATTGGCCAATCAGCAATACAACGTCATTCTTCGTACCTTACTAATACTAAGCCACAATATTCCATCTTCCAAGTGTGGTAGGACCATTAACCTTGTTGAAAGGGGTATCAGCAGGCAGCACGTTAAATTCCTAATCGCATCAATAGAGGCGCTAAATGCAGCATACATTTTTGATTCACTTATTTCGTATTTAACTTTTCATATCAGGTGTAGGAAATAAAGATTTAACTTTTCGTATCGATTGTGTATTAAATATAAAACGTTGTTTGATTTTAATAAACCGCCTGATTTTACGAATGAGAGCCTTATCAAATATGTTGTTATGACCTGGTAACTTTATTTTATAAAAGTAAGTCATTAGTCTAAGCCAAATATGTTGGGTCATGTCCTAAACAGGCAGGGTCATGTCCTCCGTGTTTAATTCAAATTTCATTTAGACATGTCTTAACACATGAATTAGATGGCAACATTCCATTTTTATTCATTATGATCCCAAGAATATAGTCGAAGGAAGATAACTATGAGAACTGTGGCAAAATGTTAAGGCAGATGACCACATACTTGTAGAACCAACCGATCGGTCATTACCCAATAGCAAATGTATGTACAAAGATTGCAAATAAACCTAATACACACCAAAGCCATTCATTATAATAATCATATTATATAAAAATAGAAGTTGTAGGTTGTCAAGTGCAACTTGTTTTTGCAAGAACCTCCTTTTTCAAGCTATTGACATCCCGGGAAATGATGGAAATCGAGGCTCTTGATGCGATACTCATCTAAATTCTACATTAACAAATTAAGTATCATCATTATGCACGAATATGGTCAAGCAGAAAACCAATGTTCAATTACCTCAAAATAGTGAGAATTCTTCCAAATAACGAGTCGGGTCGATCCATAAGCTTCAAAACATACAAGCACGGTCATATATCAGACAAAAGTAAAATTGTATATAAAATATAAGAATCAACTCATATTTGTAGACCCCATAAAAATTGTTCAAAGCATTACCCATTATCTTGGATGGAATATTGGATTTATTTTCATTGACCAATTACCCATAGAATTAATCTTGGAGTATCTTGAATCTTGCTTGTTCATTGAAAGGAAACAGGACAACTTTTTCACACGGGTTATGCAAATACATCGCGCAACATATAACCCCCACCCCCAATCCCGAGTAAAGTGTAAAGCACTACCTGGTCCTTTGCATAACGCCGTCGCTCTCTGCTATGCTGACCCGGGGAAGAATCATAGAAGTAATTTTGGCTAGTTTCCAGACAGGAAACCACAAGAAACCAATGGTTCGGATTCGGTAGCCACAACGGAATGAAAATCTTCAAAACATAGTTGATTTTACGACTGAAACACTGAATGAAGATTGGACTTAATCAAAATCTATAAAATCCCGATTACCTTGGAACATTCTCAGGATCTCGGTGGAAGATAGGTTGTTGACACCATCATAGAAGTTAGGAAATACGCTTCAAAACCGTGAGGGAATTTCATTGGGTGGTACTTTTCCCGGTTCCATTTCCTTGAAAGGAAATTACAAATGAGTGCTCACAAATCGCTTAATACAAAAGCTTAGTGTTAACGGTTAAATAAGTGATTACCCGGAATATAGTTGGGATAAAAAACATCTTGGGCTTATTCAAAGTCAGCCTAATCCCAACAATATTTATAATCTGCCGATATTAAAACTTTATCAGATTATTTACATAGTTTATTTTTAGACGCTGATAATTGACAAGTATTTGTGAAGTAATCCTTACCGTGTCCAGTAGATGAAATGTCGGAAAGAGAGACCAAAGTTCTCCCCTTGTTGCAACTATCCATTTGCTCTTGAACAATTGCTCACTAAAATAACGACAAATAAGCTTAAAACATTCCAAGAGTGCTAATATATAAACACCATTATTCGTAAAAAGTATCTTACTACGGATTCTTCTGATGTTATGGTTTTATATAGTGTTTTTCCTCCTATATTTGAGCTAAAATGTGTATCAATGGTGCTCTTAGGAGCCATTTTATGCTAACTTTCTCCATCGAGTTGTGGTTTTCTGTTCTGTGTCTGATTGCAGGTTTTAGGGAGCTATCTCCCTATTTTCTACCATTATCTGACCATTACACTGGACTGGAGAGGTTCGAAGACATATATGATGAGTTCCGGGGTCCCGAGAATACTTTCCGAGGCCTTGGACAAAAGAAGAAGTGAAGCCTTGGCGTCCGAAGCCAAGGAAGGAAAAATCGGGCTTCAGCCCGATGACATCGGGCGCGTCAAGCCCGATCGGGCGTTCATCGCCATTAGGAACAAGTATTGTTGCGGGCCCGATCGGGCGACGCTGCCCGTTCGTTAGTTCGTTGTCAAGCCCGATCGGGCGGCTCGGCCCGATTTCATCGGGCGTTCTTGTGCACTGGATGCTTAGAGTTGGTGTGCGGCCCGATCCCATCGGGTGTGTCGACCCGATTGAATCGGGCGGTGGCGTTTTTTTGGCCTCTGTTGCTGCGTTTGAGCCCGATTTGATCGGGCTGACTTGGCCCGATCGGGCTTTTCCTCCGCGCGCTCATTTAATGAGTTTCGGGCTACTTAGTATAAAGAGAAAAGTTAGAACATCTTATTAAGGATCTTGTTTTTAGCTCTTATTTTCTCATAGACTCTCTCAAGAACCCTAGATTTTATTACTTTTCATTGTGATTCAAGATCAAATATTTGGATTATTCGCAAGTTCAATATAGTTCTTTAATTTGGTAATCTTCTTCCTTGTTTTCTCCATTATTGTTTGCTTCCTCTATTATTGATTAGAGTAATTTCTTAGTTATTTGCAATAGTTCAAAGTATGGATTTTTATATGGAATTTGTTATTGGATTCTCAAACATGAGTGAGTAGTTTTATTTCTAGGATTGTGGGGATCTATGTATGCAATGAGGGATTAATAGATTAATATAATTACCCTTTATATCAATTGTTTCCTGTGATTGAATCGTTCATGCTAGATTTATGAATTAGGCCTGATTTGTATTTCTATTATCGCAATATTGAATCTACTTCGAGAGGAGAGATTTCGTATAGGCTTTCAATCATTAGGCATAGTGATCCTTGACCATGCGAGAGCGGCTAGGTGATCTTTGAGGGAGGTAATGTTCGAGAGAAATTACATGTGCCCTAGATAAATTGACTTATTGGGTAGTTATTATTCGTCTCTGATTTCCCGAATTGTATGCATAGTGATCCATAATCCTAGTTCTTTATTAATTGATTCTTACCTTCATATTTAGTTCTATCATTTGACTATTAGTTTAGTCACACACCCATTTTCAACTGATTTAGTTAGTATAATATTAGAATTCAGATACAATAATATAACTTTCTCCCTGTGGATTCGATCCTGACTTCCCTGACTACTTGTTAGTGGACCTTAGGTTATTTTTGATAAGGTGATACGACTTTAGCCTGTCAAATTTTGGTGCGGTTGCCGGGGAGACGGTTTATTTTTATTTTGTCTGAATTATAGTATTACACTAACCTCTACTCCGAAGAACACATGTTCTTTGGAGCATCTCACGTTTGTTTTAGTGTTTTTGATGTATGAGTAGGAAATTGAAATCCCCAAATCTCATTCCATTTGACCCGAGATTGAAAAGATCGCTCGTAGACTCAAAAAGACAACTAAGCAAACCAAGTTGTCTCATGAGGACACCTTCCCAAAAGACACCTTCTCCACCATCTTCACCACAACAAGAATTCCCCGCTTCACCTATTACTGCTAGAATGGGTGACGAAGCTAAACCGACCTTCAGAGACTATGCACAACCATCTCCTGATAATGTGCCCACTGGGGTACGGTTGCCTACTATTGCTGCTGCAAACTTTGAAATCAAGTCTCATGTTCTGAATATGGTTCAGAATAATCAGTTTGCTGGGATACCATCTGAAGACCCAAATCAGTACCTGCAGCGGTTTTTACAATGTTGTGCTACTCAGAAACAAGCTGGTGTTACTGCTGATGAGATGAAACTCATCTTATTTGGTTTTTCTCTGCGCGACAAAGCTCTATTTTGGTATAATAAGTCGCCTTCCACCATCACCACCGGGCGAGCTCTCAAAGATTTTTCTCATCAAGTGGTACCACTTTACCAAAAGACTCAGAGATATGCGTCATGCCATAGTAACTTTCACCCAAGATCCTGGAGAGTCACTATATGAAGCTTGGGAAAGATTCAAAGACCTGCAGCGTCTTTGCCCCCATCATGGTTTTGACAAATGGTATCTGTGCCACATTTTCTACACTAGAGTTGATGCAGATACAAGACGGGTAATAGATGGAGCTGCTGGTGGGTTCTTCATGGATAAAGCCGTAGACGAAGGGTATGAACTTCTGGAGAAACTTGCTTCTAACCAAGCGTCTACTATTCGTTCTTCTATGACAAAGGGAGGTAAACATGATGTTGAAGCCATTTCTTTACTGACCGAACAACTAGCTGCTCTTCACCAGAAGATTGATTCTCTGAAGCTAGGTAACAATCCCTCCCCTCACATGAGTGTCAATGCTATGGCTAGTGTTTCTGGTCACAATGCTTTCATCTGTGATGCTTGTGGGATAACTGGACATAACTCTCAAGAGTGCCCCGCTCTTTCACATTCTAGTGAGCCCGTGCACGCATTACAGTCACCACACAAGCCTCAGTTCGATCCCTACTCCAATACCTTAATCCCGGGATGAGGGATCATCCAAATCTCTCGTATAGGAGCAATAATGTGATGAATCCGCAACAACAACATTATCCACAGCATCATCAACAACAACAATATCAACCACAAGCTCCTCCCCGGATATCGGAGAACTCGGTTACAAAGATCAATCTACACCTCCTTCGGACCCGGCTATTCTTTGAACTCAAAAGTCTAATGTTGCGAGATGCGAAAGGTATTATTTCCTTTCAGCGCATACCAGGTCTCAATTTGAGAGCCCGCATGCTCGAATAAGCCTAAGGGACACATAATAAGATGTTGGAGTCACAAATAGCTCAGCTGGCTAGTTCCTCTTCTAATAGGCCATCTGGGTCATTGCCTTCGCAACCAATGCAACCTAGGGACACCGCCAATGCTATCACCCTTCGCAGTGGAGTGCAGTACGATGCTCTGGCAATGCTAGAGGTGGAATCACCAAGTGCTAAGAAACCACAAGAAGTGCCTGAGGATACTGAACCTCGGACGGAGCAAGGAGCCTGCAGACAAGACTATGGAGGTGACTAAGGAGACGATGTGCCTCCCGGTGATCAAGCTTACCATTCCCCGAGCGGATGCTCAAGAAGAAGCTAGACCACCAAGTATGGTAAGTTTTTAGAGGTGGTAAAGAATCTGCAGTAACGGTTCCTTTCTTACCAATTATTAAATCAAGTGCCTGCTTATTCTAAATTTTTGAAAGAACTGTTGATGAGGAAGCGGACTCTCAATGAGGTGGAGACTGTGGCTTTTACTGCTGAATGCAGTGCTCTTTTACAAAACCAGTCTCCACCTAAATTGAAAGATCCAGGGAGTTTTTCCATCCCCTGTCACATTGGCACCATATTTATCGACAAAGCTTTATGTGATTTAGGTGCCGAAGTAAGTGTCATGCCCCTTTCTATCGCAGAAGCAACCGAACATGGGTGAATTAAAATGTACTACCATTACTCTGCAAATGGTCGACCGTTACGTGAAATATCCCCTAGGTATATTAGAGGACGTTCTCGTTAGAGTAGGTAAATTCTTTATCCCTGTGGACTTTGTTATATTAGACATGACCGAAGACACTCAAACACCCATTATCCTTGGGAGACCTTTCCTCCATACTGCTGGGGCAGTGATAGATGTTAAGAGCGGGAAACTGACACTGACTGTGGGGGATGATAAGGTCATGTTTAGCCTAAACAATACACCTAAAAGCCCAATGCTAGAGGAATCATGTTATAGTGTTGATGTTATAGATGAGCCTATCCATGATTGCATGCCTCATTCCCCCTCCCATGATATTTTAAATGATGTGCTTGTCTTAGAGGCTACTGCAGGTGATGAACATTTTCTAACGGTCTTACAGACTCACAAAAAGACCATTGGCTATAGCACTGATGACTTGACAGGAATAAGCCCTGACCATTATGAGCACCGCATTCATCTACATGAGGGCCACCACACTAGCATTACAGTCCAACGCGGGTCGCAAGAGGTGGTACAACATGTGGCTACTAAACTGCTCGATCCAGGCTGATGGGCGGCTGATGTCCATATCCCTTTCCTTTCCCTTGTTGCAATGAGGCCATTGCCAAGTTCAGCTTGGGGGAGGACTTCTGTAAGTATTAGTATTACTTTTCTTTTTGTTTTTACTGCTTTTTAGGATAGTTAAGGTAGGTTAATTGCTTTGAAAAAATGAAAAATCACAAAAAAATGAAATATTACTGAAAAAACACAAAAATACGAGTTGAGTACGAATAGATTGATTGCTTCCCTGTGCCCCAAACTTTGTTCTGAAAAACGATTTTTACTCATTATACTGGATAGTTGGGCATTTGTGATTGGGATGTTGTGATGTGATCTATGATTGCCTTGATCTTGAGTAGATTTTGTTGATAAAGTGCCCTTTTAACTGCATGCTTGAATTGGTTAGATTGTGAGGATTCATTCTAGCCATCGGATTTATCTCTATATCCGGTCTATTCTTGTGTGTTAGTTCCTCGTAGCACTCTTATCTTGGTTTTGGCATTGTACTCGTTGATTTCTGGTGACTTTAGGCATGTGCTGTGATAGAGGCGTTCATTTGTTTAATCTTTAAGCCTCAGAGTTGTTTAAGGAATCAATTTTTCCCCTAGCCCCGCTGAGCCTAATGACTTCTTTTTGGATCTATGTTGAGCCACATTACACACCTTGAGCCTTTACATTGACTATTACCCAAGCCTAGCTTGGGGGAGCATTTGTTAAGTTTATATCATTTTGTGTGGTTGATTCCGTAGGGCGGTTGGAAAATAATGATATTTTGGTACAAAGAAAAGAAAGAAAAAGAAAAAAATAAAGTGAAAAATGATAGTGAAAAATTTTGAAATATTTCTATGATCTTCACTCATTAACTTTCAAAGCATTGGAAATTATGTTGATAGATGCAATTATTGGTTGGTTCGTGAAATTTCAAGAGTTGGTTGTTATCTTGGTTATGTTGTTGATGCCATGGGAGTTGTTTCGACCACACTTAGTCCTACTAGTGTTTTTTGCTCCCCTTTCCTGGCTTTTCCACCACATTCCCTAAATAATTTCCGTACCTTTACCCGAGCCTCATTACAACCCTAAGAAAGACCTTTTGAGCACATGTTTGATTGTTTATTGGAATAATACTGAGTCAATATGCCAAAGTTGAAGATTAAGTTTGTTATTTGAGTCGACCTAATTAGGATGAGCGATATTGTACCTTTCTAAACACATGAGAGTGTGAGTGGGAAGGGTTATTATGGTTGGGTTGGTGAGCGATCGGGCACATATTTTGCCTGCCACAAAATTGAGAGGAGTGAAACCTCGGTGAGCACCTTTTCAAGATTTGCATGATATGTAGAGGGCAACCGCGTTTGATGGTTTACTTAAGTGACTCGGTAGTCGGTGATCCGAGCAACCGAACTTCAATTTTGCTTGCTCGAATGATTTTGAGTTGGAAATAATTGAGTTTAAACTTTTCCATCTGAGGGGTGAAGCAATCCTATTCTTATTCATGTTGTGCTTTGCTTGAGGACAAGCAAAGGTTTAGCTTGGGGGAGTTTGATGTTATGGTTTTATATAGTGTTTTTCCCCCTATATTTGAGCTAAAATGTGTATCAATGGTGCTCTTAGGAGCCATTTTATGCTAACTTTCTCCATCGAGTTGTGGTTTTCTGTTCTGTGTCTGATTGCAGGTTTTAGGGAGCTATCTCCCTATTTTCTACCATTATCTGACCATTACACTGGACTGGAGAGGTTCGAAGACATATATGATGAGTTCCGGGGTCCCGAGAATACTTTCCGAGGCCTTGGACAAAAGAAGAAGTGAAGCCTTGGCGTCCGAAGCCAAGGAAGGAAAAATCGGGCTTCAGCCCGATGACATCGGGCGCCTCAAGCCCAATCGGGCGTTCATCGCCATTAGGAACAAGTATTGTTGCGGGCCCGATCGGGCGACGCTGTCCGTTCGTTAGTTCGTTGTCAAGCTCGATCGGGCGGCTCGGCCGGATTTCATCGGGCGTTCTTGTGCGCTGGATGCTTAGAGTTGGTGTTCGGCCCGATTGAATCGGGCGGTGGCGTTTTTTTGGCCTCTGTTGCTGCGTTTGAGCCCGATCGGGCTTCTCCTCCGTGCGCTCATTTAATGAGTTTCGGGCTACTTAGTATAAATAGAAAAGTTAGAACATCTTATTAAGGATCTTGTTTTTAGCTCTTATTTTCTCATAGACTCTCTCAAGAACCCTAGATTTTATTACTTTTCATTGTGATTCAAGATCAAATATTTGGATTATTCGCAAGTTCAATATAGTTCTTTAATTTGGTAATCTTCTTCCTTGTTTTCTCCATTATTGTTTGCTTCCTCTATTATTGATTAGAGTAATTTCTTAGTTATTTGCAATAGTTCAAAGTATGGATTTTTATATGGAATTTGTTATTGGATTCTCAAACATGAGTGAGTAGTTTTATTTCTAGGATTGTGGGGATCTATGTATGCAATGAGGGATTAATAGATTAATATAATTACCCTTTATATCAATTGTTTCCTGTGATTGAATCGTTCATGCTAGATTTATGAATTAGGCCTGATTTGTATTTCTATTATCGCAATATTGAATCTACTTCGAGAGGAGAGATTTCGTATAGGCTTTCAATCATTAGGCATAGTGATCCTTGACCATGCGAGAGCGGCTAGGTGATCTTTGAGGGAGGTAATGTTCGAGAGAAATTACATGTGCCCTAGATAAATTGACTTATTGGGTAGTTATTATTCGTCTCTGATTTCCCGAATTGTATGCATAGTGATCCATAGTCCTAGTTCTTTATTAATTGATTCTTACCTTCATATTTAGTTCTATCATTTGCCTATTAGTTTAGTCACACACCCATTTTCAACTGATTTAGTTAGTATAATATTAGAATTCAGATACAATAATATAACTTTCTCCCTGTGGATTCGATCCTGACTTCCCTGACTACTTGTTAGTGGACCTTAGGTTATTTTTGATAAGGTGATACGACTTTAGCCTGTCATCTTCTCAGCAAACATGTATTCTACGATTGCCTTTTCTTGGTTTGATAACCTCGGGAGATGTTTGCGTATTAAGGGCAACCCGATTCGGGTTTAATTTTCCTATTTGCAACGAAATAAGCAAACAAGCTTTTCAAATGCTACAAAAACACCGATTAGAGAGCATAAGCATTTTGATCTTAATATCTTGGTCATAACCCCAAATACCGCCATTCGAAAAATAAGTAGATATAATTTACAAAAACTAATTAGGTCATTACCTAACTGCACACTCACTTTTCTTGTCAGGTATTATTATCAAATTCTCAAGTGATATTGTTCAGGTAATGTCCCAAAATTATGTAGGTCATAACCCCAAATACTGCCATTTGAAAAGTAGATATGCCCATGTCTGATTGTAAGGTAATAACAACTTATATTGTTCTAAAAAATAGATATGTAGAAGTATATAATTTACAAAAATTAATAAGGTCATTACCTAACCGCACACTCTCTTTCCCCGTCAGTATTATTATCAAATTCTCAATTGATATTGTTCAGGTTATGTCCCAAAACCATCTAGGTCACTACCCCAAATAGTTCCCGTACCAACTTATATAGTTCTTTAAAATAGATATTTAGAAGTATATAATCTACAAAAAACTAATCTATATAATTTACAACTTGGGTTGTATTGCCCGTACCAAAATCCTGTTTCTCGTACAGGGTCCTTTCTGATTCCTGCCCAGCAGCATCTTCCCTTGGTCCTTCAGCTCGCCTTGCTCAGTCCGAGGAGCTTGTGAACTCGATTCGAAAGATGATTCATCTTTCTGATTTAAAAGCTCGGGTCCATCGCTGTTTGCATCTTTGCCAGTAGCCTTCTCTTCCTGTAGTGGCCCCTGGCACGCATTATCATCATCGTCCTTTGGGTTTCGAGGTTGGACAACATGGCTTTCTACCGCCCCATCAAATTTCTCCTCCCTCTCACTCTCCTTTTTCTCCTTCTCACTCCCCTTCACTTCACTCTCCTTATTCTCTACTCCATCCTCCCCAGCTTTGCCATTAGCCTTCTCTTCCTGTAGTTTCCCCTGGCAAGCATTATCATCATCCTCCTTTGGGTTTCGAGTTTGGACAACATGGCTTTCTACCGCCCCATCAAATTTCTCCTCCCTCTCACTCTCCTTTTTCTCCCCCTCACCCCCCTTCTCTTCACTCTCCTTATTCTCTACTCCATCCTCCCCGCCTTTGCCATTAGCCTTCTCTTCCCGTAGTTTCCCGCGCAAGCATTATCATCATCCTCCTTTGGGTTTCGAGGTTGGACAACATGGCTTTCTACCGCCCCATCAAATATCTCCTCCCTCTCACTCTCCTTTTTCTCCCCCTCACCCCCCTTCTCTTCACTCTCCTTATTCTCTACTCCATCCTTCCCAGCTTTGCCATTAGACTTCTCTTCCTGTAGTTTCCCCTGGCAAGCATTATCATCATCCTCCTTTGGGTTTCGAGGTTGGACAACATGGCTTTCTACCGCCCCATCAAATTTCTCCTCCCTCTCACTCTCCTTTTACTCCCCCTCACCCCCCTTCTCTTCACTCTCCTTATTTTCTACTCCATCCTCCCCAGCTTTGCCATTAGCCTTCTCTTCCTGTAGTTGCCCCTGGCTCGCATTATCATCATCGTCCTTTGGCCTTTGAGGTTGTTCCTCATCATTTTCCTTATCCTCAATCTCACTCTCCTTATTTGGTCCTCCCTCCTTCCCATCGCTCTTGGCATCATTGGCAGTAGCCTCCTCTTCCATAGGTTGCCCCTCATTTTTGTGCACATCAGCCAGTCCCTCTGTGGTGAAGCTCGTCTCACCCATGTGGAGAATAGAATTTTCCTTTATCAACGCTTGCACATCAGGCAAGACTTTCGTCTCATCCTTACTCTTTCTACTCCTCGTAGCGTACGTATGAACGAGTTTACTAGTGCCACCCTTACTAGGCTCAGCTTGCTCAGGTACAGTAGCCTCCTCTTCCATAGGTTGCCCCTCATTTTTGTGCACATCAGCCAGTCCCTCTGTGGTGAAGCTCGTCTCACCCACGTGGAGAATAGCATTTTCATTTATAAACGCTTGCACATCAGGTAAGACTTTCGTCTCATCCTTACTCTTTCTACTCCTCGTAGCGTACGTATGAACGAGTTCACTAGTGCCACCCTTGCTAGGCTCAGCTTGCTCAGGTACGAGTTCACTAGTGCCACCCTTGCTAGGCTCAGCTTGCTCCGGTACAACTATTTGGGCCAAGGGCATGGCCTGTAGCCTCGCCCAGGTTAATCTAGTCGGTTGTTTTTTCCGCACGGACGAACCTCTAGGCCGCTCATCAGCAGCAATATCTTCGTCATCATCAGCAGCAATACCATGTGGGTTTTTAGCTTGAGGTAACAAAAATGAACATTTAAGTCAGAAAATTATAGATAAATCAAGTAAAGTTTTTTCTAATAAAAAGTACATGAAGATCTCATCAACTTGAACATCGTGTTCATGGAATCGAACATGTCCTCAAACCGTGAATAGAGCATGAAGACGCCCTTTTCAGTATTTGCTGCATGGTCACTTGGCACCTTCCCCCTTATCATCTCTTTTTCACTTTTAATCTTTAACATTAACTAAATGATTCCGAAACAAATTAAAATAGGTGTTAGGATAGATTTAGGAGTATTTCCTAAATCTATCTATCTAAATCTATCCTAACAATAGGTTATAGAAAACGTTATTTTATAGTTCAATGATTAAATTGCATTAGTAGTACTTAATTTGGGGGTCCTGTACTGATCGGATAATTCCATAATAACTTCGTGCAACCGCTTTGTGTTATGATCATTCCGGTCCGAGATCCCGGGCATATCAAACTTCCATATATCATCAAGAGTGTTCTTGCAAGAGTACTCACGTAAAAGGGCCTCGTCATTAAAAGTAATTTCATTTTGTGTGAGTTTAACCAAACATAGTAAGACACCCAAAGAGATCAACGTCGTGATCCGACATTAGAAGGCAACATTGTAGAAGTAACTTAGGTGATACCCTAAGCAGGTTTAGGTCATCATCCAACCCAAGACCTAAAATAGAACCTCTTAGTACAAGAGAGATTTAGGTCACAATTTAGCAAGGAAACAAAGTATTGAAGGAATACCAACCATGTAAAAACTAATATCTATTGCAGGTGCACAATTTAGCAAGGAAACAAAGTATTGAAGGAATACCATGAAGAAAATCTGACATCCACCCCTAGCAGCAGCAGGATTGGCCTTGATTTCAGTCACCGCTTGAACAGAATTGTAAAAAAATAAACTTAGCATAGTTCCATTTTGGAATTAGTGTAGTGTCATATACAAGATGGAGCCACATCGTCCCTCGGTTTGATGCTGGGTGGGGGACACAAAGCGCAGTGATCAAGAAAAGTATAAACATAGGCATAAAATACTCATCGTTAAAAGAATATTTGCGTAACTTGACAGCCATGAGGTCAACATTATCTTCAGGGAGTCGAAGAAATCGATTGCATTGGCGATCAAGATCGCAGAATTCTGAGTCCGTAATCTCAAGGCCGGCGTTTTTAAATCCCAACAGAAATTCCATATGCCTCGGTGTGATTGTTTTTACCTTTCCATGTATCGCTAAGTTATGTGTCTCTGGATCAAAGTGATCCATGATCCACTTGCACATTTTTTTCCTCAAAACCTTAGAGCCCCAATTGAGTAGGAATCCAAAACCAAAATCCTCCAGAACTTTCTTCTTCTCTCGTGAAAACCTTTTGATTACGTCTATCAGCAATTCTAAATCACCCATACCCTGTGGTCATATCAAACAAAATTAAATCCATTGTAGCAAGTTTGAACAAAAAAATGATGAATCAAATGGGGACTACCTTGCTAGTGTCCACAATAGTTCCTACCGATTGTTTTTTGACATTTGTGCATCATCCGAACAACGTGAATCCGGTACCTTTCTCTTTGTTGAAGTTGTACTCATGATCACGTCAGCTATATATGTAAATGATTTAAATGTATGATTAAGAACACCAGCCCCTAAACGTGTCAAATAAACATCTGAATGTCAAAGTTAAATTTATTTGTTTCAATTTTTTAACGCATATAACAAAAGTATTTTGGATTTGTGCCGAATGTAAAAGAAAGTATTTTGGTCTACTAGAAGAGAACCCTATGTTTTTTTGTACTAATTCCAAAATCTTTAAATTCTCGTTGCAAAAGAAATTTAGGTGATACCCTAAGAAGGTTGAGGTCATCATGCGAGCCTGACAGCAACAAAGTAAAGAAATTTAGGTCATACCCTAAGCAGATTTAGGTCATCATCCGAGTCTGACAGCTACAAAGTAACATTGCAAAAGACATTTAGGTGATACCCTAAGCAGGTTTAGGTCATCATCCGAGCCTGATAGCTACAAAGTAATTCGCAAAAGTTAGGTCAAGACCTAAAATAGAACAAAACAATTTTGGATGTGTGCCGAATGTAATTCAATCCTCCAAAGTCCAAAGTAGCAACTTACAAGATTTCCCTTTAAAATTTAACTAGAAGGAAAACGAGATAATTTATACATGGATTAAACATTCAAGTATTGTAAACCGCAAGTAGCAAACACCAAGTTTCATAATTAATTCATGTGAATGCAATTGCAAATCAGTAGGGTCGCTTTTTATACTAATTCCAAAATCTTTAAATTCTCGTTGCAAAACAAATTTTGGTGATACCCTAAGAAGGTTTAGGTCATCATGCGAGCCTGACATCAACAAAGTAAAGAAATTTAGGTCATACCCTAAGCAGATTTAGGTCATCATCCGAGTCCGATAACTACAAAGTAACATTGCAAAAGACATTTAGGTGATACCCTAAGCGGGTTTAGGTCATCATCCGAGCCCTGATAGCTACAAAGTAATTCGCAAAATTTACTCGAGTCAAGACCTAAAATAGAAACAAAACAATTTTGGATTTGTGCCGAATGTAATTCAATCCTCCAAAGTCCAAAGTAGCAACTTACAAGCGTTCCCTTTAAAATTTAACTAGAAGGAAAACAATACAATTTTAACATGGATTAAACATTCAATTATTGTAAATTGCAAGTAACAAACCCTGTTTCAAAATTAATTCATGTGAATGCAATTGCAAATCAAGAGCTCTCCTCTACCGGAAACATCTAGATACAAATAAAGAAGAAAGAAATAGAGAAAGAGTGACTTACGGAATGATCCAAATTTGTGGGTAGTAGCACGAGCACCGAAACGTCGAAGGGAAAACGCAAAGAGGGAAGAGAGAGGGATTTCAAAATGACCCAATATTTAAAAAACAAAGAAAATAAAGTGGGAGTTGGAAAAGGGCAATTTAGGTATTGACGTGAACAAGTTAAATATTTAGATTGAAATAGAACCCCAGCGGCCCAGCCCACATGGATTACTTAACTTATCTATCTTATCTCATTTTGAATTTTGAATTTTGAATTTTGAATTTTGCTCAACTCAACTCAATACAACAGTCAACACCAATTGGTGAAGGTAAGTTAACCTCGAAACTTCACTTTTTTAAATTTTCGTGAAATCCTTAATTGTGAGATTTTATTGTCAAATTTACAATAAACTTTTGAGTTTCAAATTCTTATAAACTTAATGCATTTATGACCAATCCTTTGTCAGTCAAGTTGATTAATCATAGTTCATAAAATGACCAAACGTTTCAGTTCCAACACTGTGAGATTTTATTGTCAAATTTACAATAAACTTTCCTTTGTCAGTCATCTTGATTAGTCATAGTTCATAAATGACCAAACGTTTCAGTTCCAACACTCCTTCGCTTAACTGATTCCGGAATTGTGCTTGTGCTACTTACCCAGAAAAGTTGATGTTCATAAATTATGTAGTAGTTCATAACGTATGTCTTTTTCAGATGACCTTAGAAAAAGTGGCGTAGTTTCATATAATAGAAGGTGACCTAAATTTGTTAGGTCATTACCCAAGTACTCTGAACCTGATGAGGACTAAAATAGAAACTGTAAAAATATTGACAAATAATCTGCTACACTGTCCGAACTTTATATTCTTTGACAAATTTGATTTTTAGGTGAAAACTTGAATTTCTAAGGTCATGATCCAAATACTCTGTTTAGTAAGGTGTGAAAATTTGATTTTACTACGGTTTGACCTTTCCAAGTGCTTTCCCTGGTTCATGTGCCAGCCATAATTGAGAAATGACCTAACATGTTTAAGGTCATCACTTGAAATAGCATAATTGACATTCTTTATGTAATGACCAACTAATGAATAACCAAACTACGTGTTTGTTTACGGGAATTAGCCAAAGATTACTTCTTTAATGATGTTAGATGATGATGAATCCATTTCTGTTGATGAATCCATTCTGTTGATGAAACCTTCTTTGATTTAGACATTTAGGGGAATACAACAAAGATCTTGAAGACTTCGATGAAGTCGATATGAAAAAATTATCCTTCAACTCTCTTCTAAGTTGTATAAATTTTTATACTATATATGCTAAGTTGAAAGGAATCGGGATCCGACACAAGACTCCAAAGAAAGAGTTTGAGTTGTGAAAAACACACTTCAAAGACAATGTATTGTTGTAAAGGGGTTCCGAAGCTTAGATCACATGGAAAATCCAAATAGGAAGGCAAAGGCTCGAGCCATTACAAGATGTGGGTGCGAAGCTAATATAAAGTTCAAGTGGGATAAACAAGAAGATAAGTGGTTCGTGAAGGAGTTTAATGGTGATCACAATCACGACCGTGTTCCATCTCACTAAGTCCCGTTCATAAGGTAAACTTCAACAATACCCCTACTTTTTTTTATTGAGTTCCAACGCTCTCATGATCGGATATAGTTGACGTAACATCTAACGTGCACCACCGACAAGTTTCAAGTGATGATAGGCTCCGTATAAAGTCCTTGATTAATTCAGAGTTAAACCAAGTGTCACAATGCGAAATTTTATCACGGGCGGGCGGTCCAGACAATGTACCATTCTTGCAAAAGGACCTGTATAACACAATTGACCAGATCAAGAAGGAAGAAATCGGAGATGGTGATGCAAAGACAGTAATGGCATACTTGTTAGCTAAAGAATCGCATGACCCACAGTTTTTCGTGAGAAGCACGCGGGATGATGACAACAACCTCGAAAGGATGTTTTGGTGCGATGCAACATCCCGGCGATTTCAAAACGTTTGGAAAAGTTATTGCTTTGGACGCAACATACAAAATTAATGCATACAACAAGCCATTGGTTGTGATTGTGGGCATCAACAACCACTGAAAGACCATTCCGTTTGATGTGGCCTTGGTTACAGATGAGAAAGAGGAAACCTACATATGGGTGTTACGGCAAAGTTGGAAGGGGAGGGAATGGTTCCATTAACGAGTCTTAACCAACGGGGACAAGGCGATGGCTAACGCAATCAAAGTAGTCCTCCCAAAAGCCCATCATAGGTTGTGTTTGTGGCATATAATGAGGAATCTTAAACACCATGCAGGGAAAAAATTTAGCAGTGGGTCCATGCGATGCGTCGACAAATGCCGAACAAAGGAAGAGTTTGAGGATGCTTGGAAGGAACTTGTAACCAAGTATAAGCTTGAAAATAAACAATGGGCAAAGGAGCTATATAGTCTTAAAGAAAAGTGGGCGGAAGCTTTTATGCATGACCATTTTTTTGGAGGTAACAACTAGACCATCATTGGTTTTAAAGCATATTTTAAGTACTTTTTAATACACCTAAGGTTTTGTTCAGTAAGGTTTAGTTCTTACTTTAGGTAATGTCCTTACATTATTGCTTGAACTATTTAACAGTTTTCGTTCAGCAAGGTTGAGTTCTTAAATTAGGTAATGTCCTTAAATTTTGCGGTCATTACCTTTAGTAATGTAAATGGATCATTTTCTTTCTTCGTAGACAAATCGGATAGGATTAAATTGAAATTGAATTTATTTTTTTGCAATTAAGTAACATATTGACCAAAAACATAACAGAAAACCTAAGGGCAACTAGAAATACTAGCTCCTAATAACTGGACAGGCCCAGCCTAATTACATATTATCAAACCACATCCTGGGTAATTATATTTTTTGCCAAATTTTCAAACCACATCACAAGTTCTAACCAACTCATCACCTTGGTAATTATATGTTTTTTTTGCTAAGTAATTAAGCTTCATACTTTCATCATTCCAACATATTACACCTAAGTAATTAAGTTTCATACTTTCATCATTCCAACATATTACACCTAACCCATCACCTTGGTAATTATATATTTTTTGCTAAGTAATTAAGTTTCATTCTTTCATTGTGAATCCCAACATTCTGAACAGGCATGAGAAGTACCCAAAGATGTGATTACATGAACAGAACATTGAAGACAGTATTAGGGAGAAGACTCATGTTGTATCGGTTTATTGCCTTGTACGACGATCTTATTAAGAAGATAAGGCACACCGAGTCAAATGAAGACTACATCACAGACCACACAAGTGTTGTTGTCGAATATGGGCTCCTGTTTGTTGCCAGAAAGCATGCCTCAACTATATACACGCGAGCAGCATTTACGACACTGTGTTTAGAGCTGAAATTTGAGAGCATGCATTGCGTAAAAAAGAGAGAGATTGATTCCCACATCCCGATGGTCCACTCAAGGTCTATTGGTTGAACCATTTTGAGAGAAAGGATGCTGAGTACATTGTTGTCCATTATCTTCGTCTTGAGACTATGTATTGTTGCTGTATGAAGTTCGAATCAGTTGGTTTCCCATGTAGGCACATGTTTGCTGTAATGAAGCATGGGTACATGACAGAAATACCAAGGGGTAATATCCATAAGAGGTGGACAGTACATGCTAAAGAAGGAGTAAACTCGGGCAAAGAAATTGAAAAATTTACGAGCAATGACGAGGCGACAATCCTTGGCCGCTTTTCTTACCTCAACAGTTTGGCAACCCAACTTTGTAGAGTGGCGTCCCAATCATACAAATTTTAGGAAAAGGTTAAAGATTCAATGTCAAAATTATTGGTGAGTTCCATGTCCGAGGTTAGCAAAAGGAAATCGGCGCGGAAATATTTGCCACGACATTGGTATAGACGACTCGAAGAATGTGAGGGTAAAAGGTGCGCCCAAACGGAAGAAGGAAAATTGCCCAAGATGAACTCAAAACACCTTGCTCGTCGGTCGATCCAAAACGAGTAAAATCTTTGGACCTTAATCACACTCCACCCAAGGTTACTCGACGAACATTGAACACGCACGCATCATTTTCGAATATACTTGGAAATCTCATGCCGGAACATATATCGCTGGGGAGGCTTCAGCCACTGAATTGTGTTATGAAGTAACCCATTACAAGACGGATCCGCTTGTTTTTGATTGGGGGCCAAAGGATTGTTGGTAGTAAACAACTTATGTAGCCATTTTTTTGCTTTTATTTAAACATTTATTCATCATCAGAATTTTGTGAAGTTGTGAGGTATATGATATACCTCACAACTTCACAAAAAACTTCGTTGTATAGATATACCGTATATCTATACAACGAAATTGTGAGATTGGTTTGTTCTCACAACAAAATTGTGTCAGGACACGTCCCAATCCAAGCTGGGTCATGCACTAAAACGAAATTGTCATCCGCGTTGGTTGTAGTAGTACTTCAAAGTAGTGCGTGTGCGCTTAGCTATTATTTAGGAAGTTGGGTCATTAGTTGAATGATGGCAATGGGTAGAATGCGGTAGGGTAAGGCTAGACCCTTACCCATACCCTAATTTTTGGATGTAGACCCATACCCTACCCATACCCATAGGGTAGGGTCTAGGGTCTAAAATGGGTCCAACAGAAAAAAAAAATCCGCTTACATTTTCACAAGTATATATAATCGTTAAGCACAATTTTATATATTAATTATTTTGTAATTAGCACACATAATATCATGTACATTCCATACCAATACATATTTTTTTTGCACATCCCAAAAGTCTCATACATCACATAAACAAATCTCTCACACCAATAAAATATTGGTTACTTTAAGGACATGAGCTAAGAAGATTATCACATAAACTATTACATGCTCAGGGCCGCGTTTTATTTTCGCTTACGACTTGTCCTTTTATTTTCTTGGAACATCACCTAATAAGTCATTATTTTTTAAAAGGTCGTTTTATTTTCGCTTAAGACTTGTCCTTTTATTTTCTTGGAACATCACCTAATAAGTCTTTATTTTTTAAAAGGTCGTTTTATTTTCGCTTACGACTTGTCCTTTTATTTTCTTGGAACATCACCTAATAAGTCTTTATTTTGTGAGTTAAGCATAAATACAGGACTTGACATTTGGTATTTTTCACCTTTAAGGACCTCCCACTTTTTTTTTAACCTTTAAGGACCTAACATTTAGTTTCAGGCCATAAATCATTAAAATAAACCCAAGTGTAGTTAAGCCATGGTTAACTGATATAAAGTAATAATTATGGGGCTGAAGTTGTCTTGGGGAAGCGGGCGAACTGTACAGACATATAATCAACTGTACAAGGAAAAATTGGCGCCCTTTCATTTCTTCTCCCCTGTTCTAATACTCAACCCACCATTGTTGGAGGAAAAAGCAAGGCGATTAGTCTCTTCTTGGAGCGATTTCGAGCCGATTTTCAGAATTTAGCAAGGTACATTCATAATTCCCTTATTTCGCTTGTTTTTTTTCGATTTTTTTGAGAAATTTTTTCTCGGGTAATGTTAGGTTTTAGGGTTATGTGATGATCATGTGAAATTTTTTGTCGAATTGTTACTTTGTTGTTAGTTAACAAGTTGTTAATGTGCGTATCATGTTTAGATGATTACATTTCGTTTAAATTTGCTGAGAGTTGATGAACTGAAATCCAACAAGTTCGAGTAAATAAGAGTAAAACAGGGGGTAGTGTAGTGGTGGTTTGAAATTGGTTTTATGTCGATCGTTGGTGTTTTTTCGAAGGAAAAATATGGCTTCCCTTGATGAACTTCACCCAGTCCTCTCCATGCCTGAGATTTTGCGATTCCATGTTTTCCCTCGACTTAGAGACCCAAGGGACAGAGAGTGTGTAACAAGTGTATGCAAGGGTTGGAGGAGGATTTCCCGATATGGTCTGGAAGATGCCCACCAACTTTTAGGAATGGACGACATTATGTGCTTGCATGTGTTTCCTAAACTTGACTGTTGGAGGTCAACTATTGAGAAGATGGTTTGCAAGGAATGGAGGAGGATGTGGGGGGTCAAGGAGTGGGTTCATGTGAGGCACAACCTGGACAGTACCTCCACCAAGAAGTGGGCTCTGAAGTCCATCATTGAAGGTGATGGGGTTGATTTATGGGCTCACATGACTCGGTGAATGGTGGGCTTACTGTGATGGGTTCCCACCGTTGTTTGGTGAAGAACAAAACCGATCAAGATTAGGCTTAGTTAGGGCTAGGGGTTTGGTAGTTTTTTTTTTGGATGGCATTGTAACTAAAGGACCCCGTTGTTTTTGCTTGCAGCCCTATTGATCTAAAATGTTGGGTTTTGTTTAACCTAAGTAAATGTAGTTACAAACTCGTTTATGATGATCATGAATGTTTAACCTATGATTATTTGTCATTGAATAATGACATTGTGATGTTGAAAGTTGTAACACAATGTCATATCGCGGACAAATCTTTTGTAATGTATCTATGAATTCTATATATATATATGAAGTTGGTTAATCCTAATTGTCTATTGTTCATGTTATTCTAAGTATCAAATTATTATTGTATTGATTTGTGATCATCATTTATTGTAGATATTATGGATTTGATGGTGGATGTCTCACCATGTATCAGGGTTGCATCATGGGGGTAAATGGGAATCTACCCCTAATCTCAATTACATTGGTGGACAAGTGAAAATTGTCAATGATTTGCCAACTTCTTTCAATGCCTCATACTTGAAATCATGATTAATTCATTGGGATACGATAATGTCATAAAAGCTCCACTATTGTGATCCATTAAAAAATATTCAATCGAAGGGTGAGGTTCTTAGGTTATGAAGATTGTACCTTTGCAAAGTTTCTTAGTCTGTTAACTAAGTACAACATCATTGATGTTTTCACTGAGCATGATGATAATGTACAGGGTGTTGAAGGAACTAGAAGTCATTTAACTCAAACTTCTTCCTCTAAAAGACCTATAGAGTTACTCTCTTATGACCCTTTTGCTGTGTATTGTGATGATTATGTGCCTGTTGTAGAGGGTGCAGTGACCTTTTGCAAAAAAAATTCAGAAAACCAGTGCAGATGCAAAGAATTCGAGAAATGGGATGGCTGGGCTAAAGATTTCTTTTGTAAAGATCAATTATGCAACGGCTAGTTTTTTTAATTGTTCAAAAAAATCTCCATATAGCAGTTAAACAGCAAGAAACTAAGTTTTTGGTTATATAAATGCACTGAAGGACCGAAGTTTTTGATGTAATTAATGCAATGAAGGACTTAATTTTTCTTTTTAGGACTTCAACTTTTCGCTGAACTCAGGTGAGTTAAATGGCCTGAGATTTAACTCTAGGTCCTTAAAGGTGAAAAAAAAAGTGGGAGGTCCTTAAAGGTGAAAAATACCAAATGTTAAGTCTTGTATTTATGCTTAACTCTTATTTTATAAAAGGTCCTAATAAAAGATGACAGCCAAAAAGATACTTAAAATAATGCCGTGTATTCATTCCTAATTAAGAGACACCAATGGCAATTATTGGACGTTATCTCATTCAAAGTAGTGGTTAGAGGGTTTTGTCCCTTGTACCAAATATGCCTAAGATACTGAGCGTCGGAGGGTTTATAGATCGGTCGTTTGTCTTAATTTTTCTCTCCGAATAAATTATTTCAAGAAATACAATAACGTCATCCCTCGTACCTTATCGGCTAATTATCCCATGGTGAGCCACTATGGTCCGGGGGTTTCATCCATACCGAGACGTAAGACCCATAGTGTTGTTTAGAATGTCTTGTCTCCTATATATGAATCAATAGTCATTCTATTAGTCGTTGTTATTTAAAAACATGACCCTAAATATCTTAGGACATGACCCTAAGGAAATGTACCAATTCTAAGCCTAAAGTGTTGGGTCATGTGCTTAAATCGACCAATGCAATAATGTCGTGTATTCATTCCTAATTAAGAGACACCAATGGTGATTATTGGACGTTATCTCATTCAAAGTAGTGGTTAGAGGGTTTCGTCCTTTGTACCAAATATGCCCAAGATACAGAGCATCGGAGGGTTTATTGATCGATCGTTTGTCTCAATTACTCTCTCCGAATAAATCATTTCAAGAAATACAATAACGTCATCCCTCGTACCCTATCGGCTTATTACCCCATGGTGAGCCATTATGGTCCGGGGGTTTCATCCATACCGGGACACAAGACCCATAGTGTTGTGTAGAATGTCTTGTCTCCTATATATAAATCAATAGTCATTGTGTTGGTCGCTGTTATTTAAAGACATGACCCTAAATATCTTAGGACATGACCCTAAGGAAATCTACCAATTCTAAGCCTAAAGTGTTGGGTCATGTGCTTAAATCGACCAATGCAATAATGCCGTGTATTCATTCCTAATTAAGAGACACCAATGGCGATTATTGGACGTTATCTCATTCAAAGTAGTGGTTAGAGGGTTTTATCCCTTGTACCAAATATGCCCAAGATACAGAGCATCGGAGGGTTTATTGATCGATCGTTTGTCTCAATTTTTTTCTCCGAATAAATTTTTTCAATAAATACAATAACTTCAGCCCTCGTACCTAATTGGCTAATTATCCCATGGTGAGCTACTATGGTCCGGGGGTTTCATCCATACCGAGACGCTAGACCCATAGTGTTGTTTAGAATGTCTTGTCTCCTATATATGAATCAATTGTCATTGTGTTAGTCGCTATTATTTAAAGACATGACCCTAAGGAAATCTTCCTATTCTAAGCCTAAAGTGTTAGGTCATGTGCTTAAATCGACCAATGCAATAATGCCGTGTATTCATTCCTAATTAAGAGACACCAATGGTGATTATTGGACGTTATCTCATTCAAAGTAGTGGTTATAGGGTTTCGTCCCTTGTACCAAATATGCCCAAGATACAGAGCGTCGGAGGGTTTATTGATCGATTGTTTGTCTCAATTTTTCCCTCCGAATAAATCATTCCAAGAAATACAATAACGTCATCCCTCGTACCCTATCGGCTTATTATCACATGGTGAGCCACTATGTTCCGGGGGTTTCATCCATACCGAGACGCAAGACCCACAGTGTTGTGTAGAATGTCTTGTCTCCTATATATGAATCAATAGTCATTGTGTTGGTCGCTGTTATTTAAAGACATGACCCTAAATATCTTAGGACATGACCCTAAGGAAATCTACCAATTTTAAGCCTAAAGTGTTGGGTCATGTGCTTAAATTGACCAATGCAATAATGTCGTGTATTCATTCCTAATTAAGAGACACCAATGGTGATTATTGGAAGTTATCTCATTCAAAGTAGTAGTTAGAGGGTTTCGTCCCTTGTACCAAATATGCCCAAGATACAGAGCGTCGGAGGGTTTATTGATCGATCGTTTGTCTCAATTTTTCTCTCCGAATAAATCATTTCAAGAAATACAATAACGTCATCCCTCGTACTCTATCGGCTTATTATCCCATGGAGAGCCACTATGTTCCGGGGGTTTCATCCATACCGAGACGCAAGACCCATAGTGTTGTGTAGAATGTCTTGTCTCCTATATATGAATCAATAGTCATTGTGTTGGTCGCTGTTATTTAAAGACGTGACAGTAAATATCTTAGGACATGACCCGAAGGAAATCTACCAATTCTAAGCCTAAAGTGTTGGGTTATGTGCTTAAATCGACCAATGCAATAATGTCGTGTATTTATTCCTAATTAAGATACACCAATGGTGATTATTGGACGTTATCTCATTCAAAGTAGTGGTTAGAGGGTTTCGTCCCTTGTACCAAATATGCCCAATATACAGAGCGTCGGAGGGTTTATTGATCGATCGTTTGTCTCAATTTTTCTCTCCGAATAAATCATTTCAAGAAATACAAAAAGGTCATCCCTCGTTCCTTATCGGCTAATTATCCCATGGTGAGCCACTATGGTCCGGAGGTTTCATCCATACCGAGACGCAAGACCCATAATGTTCTGTAGAATGTCTTGTCTCCTTAAAGTGTTGGGTCATGTGCTTAAATCGACCAATGCAATAATGTCGTAGTGGTTAGAGGGTTTCGTCCCTTGTACCAAATATGCCCAAGATACAGAGCGTCGGAGGGTTTATTGATCGATCGTATGTCTTAATTTTTCTCTCCGAATAAATCATTTCAAGAAATACAATAACGTCATCCCTCGTACCTTATCGGCTAATTATCCCATGGTGAGCCACTATGGTTCGGGGGTTTCATCCATACCGAGACGCAAGACCCATAGTGTTATATAGAATGTCTTGTCTCTTAAATATGAATCAATAGTCATTGTGTTGGTCGCTATTATTTAAAGACATGACCCTAAATATCTTAGGACATGACCCTAAGGAAATCTACCTATTCTAAGCCTAAAGTGTTGGGTCATGTGCTTAAAACGACCAATGGAATAATGTCGTGTATGCATTCCTAATTAAGAGACACCAATGGTGATTATTGGACGTTATCTCATTCAAAGTAGTGGTTAGAGGGTTTCGTTCCTTGTACCAAATATGCCCAAGATACAGAGAGGGTTTATTGATCGATCATTTGTCTCAATTTTTCTCTCCGAATAAATTATTTCAAGAAATACAATAACGTCATCCCTCGTACCTTATCGGCTTATTATCCCATGGTGAGCCACTATGGTCCGGGGGTTTCATCCTTACTATGGTCCGGGGGTTTCATCCTTACCGAGACGCAAGAGCTAGCCATTGTGTTGTGTAGAATGTCTTGTCTCCTATATATGAATCAATAGTCGTTGTGTTGGTCGCTATTATTTAAAGACATGACCTTAAATATCTTAGGACATGACTCTAAGGAAATCTACCTATTATTTGATTTCCACATTAAGTCGTACGGTGTTCTAAGCCTAAAGTGTTGAGTCATGTGCTTAAATCGACCAATGCAATAATGGCGTGTAGTCATTCCTAATTAAGAGACACCAATGGTGATTATTGGACGTTATCTCATTCAAAGTAGTGGTTAGAGAGTTTCATCCAACCAAATATGCGCAAGATACAGAGCGTCGGAGGGTTCATTGTTCATTTGCTCAATTGTTCAATCCGAGTAAATCATTCGAAGAAACACAACAACGTCATGCCTCATGGCTCATACCATATGGGGTGTCCCACTATTATCGCATCGAACCAATATGCACAAGTCAGGTCATTTATTGAAATTAAACAGCGTTTCATATTTTAATAAAATATTGGTTACTTGAAGGACATGAGCTAAGAAGATTACAACATTAACTATTACAAGTCGAAGGCCGCGGGATTGATTCCCCTTCCTGGCGAGCTGAGTATTTCTCTTTTTTGTAATTTGCTCGAGGTCGCGTTTTATTTTCACTTACGACTTGTCCTTTTATTTTCTTCAAACATCACCTAATAAGTCTTAATTTTTTAAAAGGTCCTAATAACGTGGCTTATTGCTAACTCTCTCCTAAATAATAATAGCCAACAAGTTATTTCTCTTATTTGTAATTTGCTCAGGGCCGCGTTTTATTTTCGCTTACGACTTGTCCTTTTATTTTCTTGGAACATAACCTAATAAGTCTTTATTTTTTAAAAGGTTGTTTTATTTTCGCTTACGACTTGTCCTTTTATTTTCTTGGAACATCACCTAATAAGTGTTTATTTTTAAAAGGTCCTAATAAAATGCTTATTGATCACAACTCTCTCCTAAATAATAATAGCCAAAAATAAAGATACTTAAAAGGCGTTACTAATTCCTAAATGATAATAGCCAATGTTTTAGGACATGACCGTACGGCCTTGAACATGTCCTGAGCAATTTCCTTGGAAGAAACAACAAATCTCTCACACCAATTAAATATTGGTTACTTTAAGGACATGATCTAAGAAAATTAGCACATAAACTATTACATGCTATGTATCCTGGCCATATTTGGTTGCATGAAATAAACCCTATTACCACTAATCTGACGATTGGGCCATCGTCCAAACGCCTTCTGCAAACGTTTGTTCAATGGTATAAACGTCTTTAGTAGACGTTTAAACCGTGGCACAAACGTTTAAAGAAGGCATATCCTAATACGAAACTTCCAAATAAGGAGATAATATAATTTAATTAATATGAAAAAAGGGACCCAACCATTTAGGCTTAGCCTAATGTCTTAATTTAATTATGTTACTTCAAGAGGAGATAATAACATATTTTATAAGGTCATCATTTCTAAAGTTAGTATCTTATATTTTGTTTTGTTTTTTGGTTTAAAATTGCATACTGAATGAAGACAGGAATTTTAGGACCCTATGTCATCTTACTAACTTTAATCATGTTGCAAGACCGATGTACACACCAGACAAAAATACAATATAAATAACATAAATACATATAAAATAACCTATTTTCTACGCCAACATATCACCCTTCAAGGATTTGCCATCTCTTTCATCGTCAATGAGGGCGGTGTGCCGGTGTTGGTGGATTGTCATCCATTCTCCGCGTTGTTCTAGATATACGTGGATTACCTCCATACCAACGTTTTGTAGCAATGACATTCCTCCAATATGGGATGCTACGTCCCCACTCCCTACATGCCAACATGAGCCGCACAAGATCCTTCTCCGGCAAACGCATATAAATATTTTTCATTATGCCTTGGATTTTGATGAATTCTGGTGGTCCTTGTGGTACGTCGTCATAAATGGGATGCCACTTCCATAATTGAATATACAAATCTTTTGCTAGTTTCGGTCCATCCCATGCAGTCTTCCGCTCTTCCCTTCTCGCCCTTTTAATGCAGTTGCAGGCATAAAATTCGTCTTCAACATTGTTTGATTTTGATGACTCTCCTGGACCAAACATTGGCATTCTTTTGCATGCCCATCGCTTGTGGCAGGAAAAAAAAATAGTATTTAGTACGAGAATTTTTTAACTCTAAAACATAATGAGTATCTTATAAATCTTACTTTCTGAAGTAAAATGTTCTTAGCGGCACTTGGATGATCACACCCTTGTTCATATTGAAATTTACGTTTGTTCTTCGACTTCTCCGTTTCCTCCCCGCATGAGAACAATTTGATTTTCCCGTTAGAAAAATAAAAAAATGCAATCGAATAAGTATACCCCGTTATAGTAAAATGCAAGATGTATAAGTATATCGTCCGAAGAAAAAATTACAGATTTTTCCTTATCCTCGGCTAGATAATCTTTATTGGAATTGGTACTTTGCTTCTGCTCCATGGATATGTTAATATCTAAGAGAAATTTATTTGTGCACAAGTATGAGTATGGTATTTTTCTAATATTTATTTTGAAGAAAGGTAACTATGGTACTTAACTTACGAATAGTCTATATATAGACTTAGACATCGAGGATACCAATGGGTATGGCAGTTAAATGGTGTGATATGAGCATGCACTTAATATTACTCACGAATGTTTTTAAAAACTGCATAACATTAATTTATTTTTTAAACTGATATTAATTTAAATCAGAAACGTTTAGAAGACAGTTGTCGAAAGAAAGACTGACAAACGATTCAATATCCAATTTCTAACTGAAGTGGATGGCAATAATGGCATGCTGCTTAATAAACTTCCCTTTCTTTAAAAAAAATTAAATAAACTTCCCTTCATAACAACAAATTAGCTGTAATTGGTGGAATTTTGTTAAAGGGGCAGTATGTGATTAAATTGGTGGATATACAGAAAAAAAAAGTTTCAACAAAACTATTCATTATGAGTATTGTCAGTGTGCAATTTTTTTAAAAAAGATCACAGATGATAAAACAAAGAAAAAGTAAATATAAGACACTAAACAAAAGAAAATATAAGGCACTAACTCCTTTATGTGACGAAAATAAAGATTAAGAATAACCATGGTTTAACAAGTTTGGCTTTATAAAACTTTTTAAATAAGAAACTATTTGATAAGATTGAGTTAAGCATAAATACAGGACTTAACATCTATACAAATATATTAAAAGGCGTTCCCATCAAAGGAACGGTGCCACGTGGCACTCTTCTGAAGCTTCTAATACACATGTTAATAATCTCATTAAAAAATATTAACAATATGTTTCGTCCCCTTGTACCAAATATGCCCAAGATGCGGAGCGTCGGAGGGTTTACTTGATCGATCGTTTGTCTCAATTTTTCTCTTCGAATAAATCATTCAAATAATTACAATAACGCCATCCCTCGTACCTTATCGGCTTATTATCCCATGGTGAGCCACTATGGTCCGGGGGTTTCATCCATACCGAAACGCAATACCCATAGTGTTGTGTAGAATGTCTTGTCTCCTATATATGAATCAATAGTCATTGTGTTGGTCGCTATTATTTAAAGACATGACTCTAAATATCTTAGGACATGACCCTAAGGAAATCTACCTACATGTGCTTAAATCGACCAATGCAATAATGTCGTCTATTCATTCCTAATAATAGAGACACCAAGTCCCACATCGGGAGATAAGAAAGAGTTACCTAGTTTATAAGAGTTCACCAACTTCATTAGTATGAGGCCTTTTGGTATGGGCCCTACGCTTGCAATAGACAAAAAATTTTGGGTATACATACCAAGTCCCACATCGGGGAGATAAGAAAGAGTTACCTAGTTTATAAGAGTTCACCAACTTCATTAGTATGATGCCTTTTGGCATGGGCCCTACAAAGGACTTCAATTTTGCAATAGACAAAATTTTACTAAAAAGCTATAAAATCAACTACAAAGTACAAAATTTTTGAATAAGAATATTTTAGATTGTTGTGACTCGAACCGGGAATCGCCCGGCGTAAAACTAGTTTTTGTTAGTTTAGAACTCTATTTATTTCAATGATAATGATTTGGCACTTCATAAGCACGCCAAATGTCGTCTAATAAAGATGTCAAATTTTGCGACCTTGCGCACGGTGCCTTTTTTAAAAGTGTACACGACATGTTTTTTTACGACCTTATTATTTACTCGAATCTCCTTATTATTTATGTTTGAAGTGCATACGGCATTTTTTTTTAATAAAGCCAATCTTATTGATTGCTCTTGCGTCTCAAGATGGATGAAACCCTCGGATCATAGTGGATCACCAAGGGATAATATGCCGATAATATAAGGTTTACAAATGATAAATGACCTAACTTTACAAATGATAGCCTTATCAAATATGTTATTATCTCCACGTAACGTAATTAAATTAAATGTTGTGTCATGTCCTTAATTCGCCACTATTATATAAAATATAAATCGTTGTTTAATTTCAATAAATGACTCGACTTTACAAATGATAGCCTTAACGGATACTCCCTCCGTCCCGAATAGTCCGAACACTTTACTTTTATGTTTTTCCCAAATTAGTTTCAACACTTCCATTTTTGGTATGGTCCCACTATTAATATATTATTTCTTTTACACTCCTTTGGCCCACACTCTACCTTTGATCAATAAAAAGTTACCGAACTTTCTCTCCTCTAATAAAAAATACCCCATCAACTCCTATCACATCTACTTTCTACATATAATAACATTTGATAACCACACTACAACTTATCACCTTAAAATACATGTCCCACCAAGTGTTCAGATCTTTTTGGGACGAAGGGAGTAGTATGTTATTATCTCCACTGAACGCAATTAAATTAAATATTGTATCATGTCCTTAATTCGACACTAATAGGGTGTTCGGATCTTTCATCTCGCTATATTCATATAAATTAACCACTACACCATTTAATTGCATCTCGTTATATTCTTAGTTTCTTACTCATTAACCAACATTTAAGAAACAAGATTGTATTATTGTCTTTGTAATTAATTAGATATTATATATATGTATTCTCTTAAAGCCGAGGTTTATATTGATCAATTGCTATAAGGATCAATTGATAATAATAGCTAATTTGCTATTCATTCTTAGGAAACACCAATGGTTATTCTATGACATTATTTCACTCAAAGTAGTGTTTAGATGGTAGTACAAAATTAAGGTTTTATTTTTTTTTATATATTTTGTATCAAATATTTGATGATTAATTGCTTTAATAAATATAATAGAAGTACAAAAGAACCTGATTAAGTTTCGTGATCAGTGAAGTCAAAGTTCTACATTGGAAGTGATAAAATAGGCGTAATGATGAATTGATTTCATATTTGTAATAGACCAAGTTTGTAATTGTAGGGGATGGGAATCCTCCTCATCATTGGGTGTGATTATTGGACGTTATCTCATTCAAAGTAGTGGTTAGAGGGTTTATCCAACCAAATATGCCCAAGATACAGAGCGTCGGAGGGTTTATTGATCGTTTGCCTCATTTGTTATTTTCGAAGAAATCATTCCAATAAATACAATAACGTCATCCCTCGTACCTTATCGGCTTATTATCCCATGGTGAGCCACTATGGTCCGGGGGTTTCATCCATACCGAAACGCAATACCCATAGTGTTGTGTAGAATGTCTTGTCTCCTATATATGAATCAATAGTCATTGTGTTGGTCGCTATTATTTAAAGACATGACTCTAAATATCTTAGGACATGACCCTAAGGAAATCTACCTACATGTGCTTAAATCGACCAATGCAATAATGTCGTCTATTCATTCCTAATAATAGAGACACCAAGTCCCACATCGGGGAGATAAGAAAGAGTTACCTAGTTTATAAGAGTTCACCAACTTCATTAGTATGAGGCCTTTTGGTATGGGCCCTACAGTTGCAATAGACAAAAATTTTTGGGTATACATACCAAGTCCCACATCGGGGAGATAAGAAAGAGTTACCTAGTTTATAAGAGTTCACCAACTTCATTAGTATGATGCCTTTTGGCATGGGCCCTACAGTGACTTCAATTTTGCAATAGACAAAATTTTACTAAAAAGCTATAAAATCAACTACAAAGTACAAAATTTTTGAATAAGAATATTTTAGATTGTTGTGACTGAACCGGGGAATCGCCCGGCGTAAAAACTAGTTTTTGTTAGTTTAGAACTCTATTTATTTCAATGATAATGATTTGGCACTTCATAAGCACGCCAAATGTCGTCTAATAAAGATGTCAAATTTTGCGACCTTGCGCACGGTGCCTTTTTTAAAAGTGTACACGACATGTTTTTTTACGACCTTATTATTTACTCGAATCTCCTTATTATTTATGTTTGAAGTGCATACGGCATTTTTTTTAATAAAGCCAATCTTATTGATTGCTCTTGCGTCTCAGTATGGATGAAACCCTCGGATCATAGTGGATCACCAAGGGATAATATGCCGATAATATAAGGTTTACAAATGATAAATGACCTAACTTTACAAATGATAGCCTTATCAAATATGTTATTATCTCCACAGAACGTAATTAAATTAAATGTTGTGTCATGTCCTTAATTCGCCACTATTATATAAAATATAAATCGTTGTTTAATTTCAATAAATGACCTGACTTTACAAATGATAGCCTTAACAGATACTCCCTCCGTCCCAGAATAGTCTGAACACTTTACTTTTATGTTTTTCCCAAATTAGTTTCAACACTTCCATTTTTGGTATGGTCCCACTATTAATATATTATTTCTTTTACACTCCTTTGGCCCACACTCTACCTTTGATCAATAAAAAGTTACCGAACTTTCTCTCTCCTCTAATAAAAAATACCCCATCAACTCCTATCACATCTACTTTCTACATATAATAACATTTGATAACCACACTACAACTTATCACCTAAAAATACATGTCCCACCAAGTGTTCAGATCTTTTTGGGACGAAGGGAGTAGTATGTTATTATCTCCACTGAACGCAATTAAATTAAATATTGTATCATGTCCTTAATTCGACACTAATAGGGTGTTCAGATCTTTCATCTGCTATATTCATATAAATTAACCACTACACCATTTAATTGCATCTGTTATATTCTTAGTTTCTTACTCATTAACCAACATTTAAGAAACAAGATTGTATTATTGTCTTTGTAATTAATTAGATATTATATATATGTATTCTCTTAAAGCCGAGGTTTATATTGATCAATTGCTATAAGGATCAATTGATAATAATAGCTAATTTGCTATTCATTCTTAGGAAACACCAATGGTTATTCTATGACATTATTTCACTCAAAGTAGTGTTTAGATGGTAGTACAAAATTAAGGTTTTATTTTTTTTTATATATTTTGTATCAAATATTTGATGATTAATTGCTTTAATAAATATAATAGAAGTACAAAAGAACCTGATTAAGTTTCGTGATCAGTGAAGTCAAAGTTCTACATTGGAAGTGATAAAATAGGCGTAATGATGAATTGATTTCATATTTGTAATAGACCAAGTTTGTAATTGTAGGGGATGGGAATCCTCCTCATCATTGGGTGTGATTATTGGACGTTATCTCATTCAAAGTAGTGGTTAGAGGGTTTATCCAACCAAATATGCCCAAGATACAGATCGTCGGAGGGTTTATTGATCGTTTGCCTCATTTGTTATTTTCGAAGAAATCATTCCAATAAATACAATAACGTCATCCCTCGTACCTTATCGGCTTATTATCCCATGGTGAGCCAATAAGGGGATTTAATCCATAATGAGACGCAAGAGCCATTGTGTTGTGTACAATGTCTTGTCTCTTATGAATCAATAGTCATTGTGTTGGTCGCTAATATTTAAAGACATGACCCATGATATCTTAGGACGTTAACTAAGGAAATCTACCTATAATTTTATTTCCACATTAGGTCGTACGATATTGTAAGCCTAAAGTGTTGGGTCATGTGCTTAAATCGACCAATGCAATGTCTATTCCTAATTAAGAGACACCAATGGTGATTATTGGACGTTATCTCATTGAAAGTAGTGGTTAGAGGGTTTCATCCAACCAAATATGCTCAAGACACAGAGAGTCGGAGGGTTTATTGATCACTTGTCGCAATTGTTCTATCCGAATAAATCATTCGAAGAGATACAACAATGTCATCCCTCGTACCTTATCGGCTTATTATCCCATGGTGAGCCACTATGGTCCGGGGGTTTCATCCATACTGAGACGCAAGAGCCATTATGTTGTGTAGAATGTCTCGTCTCCTATGAATTAATAGACGCAAGAGCCATTAATTTTCCTAATATCTAGTGATAACTAGACGAGAATCGTATTACGTGATCAAAGTAGGCTAGTCTAACTGAACTAGTTAGTTCCTAGAGTAATAGTTTAGACAATCTCCCAAAGTAACATTGGGCCATTACCTTAAACAAACTAACGATGGTTCTAAAAATGCGATTGTTTATTTTAAAATTTATGTTGTCCTTGTTTATTAAATAGGGAACTTGATTTTAAAATTAGTGATGATTCCTTATCTCTAGTGATAACTAGACTATAAAATTACTTCGTGATCAAAGTAGGCTAGTATGACTCAAAGTTCCCATAGTAATAGTTTAAGTGATCGCCCAAAGTAACACGGGTCATTACCTAAAACAAACTGACAATGGTTCTAAAAATGCGATTGTTTTTTTTAACATTTATGTTGTCCTTGTTTATTCAATAGGGAACTTACTTTTAAAATTAGGTCTTTCAAATTATGGTTCTTAATTTCTAGTGATAATTAGACTAGAATATTACTAAGTGATCAAAGTAGGTAGTATGACTCAACTAGTTAGTGTTAGAGTACTAGCTAGTTTAGGTAATTGCCCAAAGTTACATGGGTCATTACTTAAAACAAACTCAAGATGGTTATAAAAATGCGATTGTTTATTTTAACATTTATGTTGTCCTTGTTTATTCAATAGGGAACTTTCTTTTAAAATTAGTGCTTTTGGTTCCTAATTTCTAGTGATAATTAGACTAGAATATTACTACGTGCTCAAAGTAGGCTAGTTAGCATGTACAATGGGGCTCTCGGCTCTCCAACTAGTTCTCCAACTAGCTCTCCAAGGAGAGAGAAAATGGAGAGCCACCTCTTACCCAACAATGGGGTTCTTGGGTGTGTCTTGGGTGTCTCTTCATGGAGACACTTTGCAAAGTCGCTCTTGGGGGAGATACCATTTGGGTTGAAGGAGAGATGGCTCTCCTATATGTGGGCCCACATACTATTGCAATTACTTAAGTTTTCTTTTCTTCTTGCAACCATTAATGATCTTTTTTATGAAAATAAAACAAAACTACTATTCCAACAACTATAATTTTTCTTTATCTATAAAATGAGCCTAACATTGGATATATTTCATACACAAAATCTACTATATTTTTTTAATTTATGAAATTAAATATTAGCATTCAAAATTAATATTTTATTTTAAAAAAATTCCACATTACATAAATTATGAAAAAGATTTTTTTTTTTTTGTAATTATATTTAATTTACATGAATATCTTTATTTATATAACTTTGATCATAATATGAAATGAGGTTCATTTATTGACATGGGGACCACCACATAGTGAAAAGTTGAATTGAGAGCTCTTTAAAGAGTTCTATTGTTGTTGGGTGTTTTTAGACATAGTTCTTGAGGGTAACTTGAAGAGAGAATATATGAGAGAGAGTGGAGAGCTAGTTGGAGAATCGTACGACCATTGTACATGCAGGAACATAGTAATAGTTTAGGTAATCGCCCCAAGTAACATGGGTCATTACCTAAAACATTATTGAAGGGTTCGCATTTATTAAGGGGGTGAAGTGATCAAGTGACCCTTTCCCATCTGAAAAATTAAATGTGAAAATAGTACCTTTTGGAGAAAGAAAAAACTCCATCCAACCACATATGTCCATGATACATTGCATGGGGGGGGTGATCATCCGTCCTATTGGTGTGAGAGATTGGTTTTTTCTCCCAAGGAAATTGACCCAGGACATGTCCAACGTCGTACCAGTCATGTCCTAAAACCCAGAATTAGTAATGCCTTTTAAGCCTTTTATTAGGACCTTTTAAAAAATTAAAACTTATTAGGTGATGTTCCAAGAAATTAAACGGACAAGTCGTAAGTGAAAAGTAAAAAAATCTGAAAGGTTTAAATTTGAAAATAATAGCTTAAAAGAAATTGTGGTAAGAGAATATGACGTCAATCGTCTAGTTACGTAATAAGAGTGTTAGAGATGTATATATTTATTTTTGTTTTTTTAGTCAAGTATATTTATTATAAGACTTTATCATATTTTATTTCAAACATTAGACAATAAAGTCCGAGTGTATTAGGCAATCTAGGCTACAGACTACAGCAAGATTGTATCAGTTTGGTGTGAGTCATAATGCACTCTGTCTAATATGTGGAAGTTTTGAAGAAATTCATAGTCATCTGTTTTTTCAGTGCCATTATGGCACTGAATGTTTAAAGAGTCTGAAGACATGGCTTGGTGTTAATTCAGGCTTAACAGATATGCAGCAACTGTTCAGGAATGTACAGAGTGGAAGCAAATCCAAATTTCAGAAACAAGTGATTAATGCCTCTTTAGCAGCATTGATTTATAGTATATGGCAGAGTAGGAATTCTGTATTTTGGCAACAATGCTTGCCTAGTATTGCTACTGTTGTTAAATTGTGTAAGAGGGTAGAAGGCTAATGCCTTGTGTTTGGGTTCAATCCTTCTAGGAGGGGGTCCAACCTAGTTGGTTTGTCTCCTTGTTGGATTGTTTAAGATGTAATTTGTTGGTTCAATTAATCTACTTACTTACTTAGCAAAAAAAATAAAAAAAGTCCGAGTTTTCAAGTATATTTTATTGCAATTTGACAATTTTTTTATTAAGGAGTACACATGGACACAAAACAAATTACATTAGAAGTTTGAGGAGAATGCCACGTGGCGCATACACTTTCATAGGCACGGATTTTAATATATAGATGTTGTGTAGTTATAAGGTATCGAACACGTGACCTTTGAATGAAAAATGAAAGCAGAACCATGAATCCAACATAACATTATTGTTTATTATTTCGAAATAAAATATAATAAAGTCTCTCATTAAAAGACTAACACAAGTAGTTAGATGCCTAACAAATTTATGTTAATAATAATATACTATTGTAGACATACTCTTACTCAAATTCCATATAGAAAGTGAAGTTATTGCTTTTATTTCCAAACTCTTAAGGGTGTATTATTCAAATTATTATGAGGTTAATTTTTCCTCACTAGACAATAAATTACAAAAAGAAACAACCCGGGGCATCGCTTGGCGACTATCACTAGTTAGAAAATAAAAGGACACGGTGTAAATGAAAATAAAACGCCACCCTGAACAAATTACAAAAAGTGAAATATTAAGCTCGCCAACAAGGGGATTCGATCCTGCGCCAAATAGTTGCCTAGGAGTTTCGTATCAGGACTAGTGACCACGGAGACGGGGGTATCAGCACGTCCAATATTTCTCCCCAATGAATCAATAGTCATTGTGTTGGTTGCTATTATTTAAAGACATGACCCATGACATCTTAGGACATGACCCTAAGGGAATCAAACTATTATGTGATTTCCACATTAAGTCGTACGGTATTCTAAGCCTAACGTGATGAGTCATGTGCGTGCTTAAATCGACCAATGCAATAATGTCTATTCATTCCTAATTAAGAGACACCAATGGTGATTAATGGACGTTATCTTATTTAAAGTAGTGGTTAGAGGGTTCATCCAACAAAATATGCCCAAGATACAGAGCGTCGGAGGGTTTATTGATCGTTTGTCTCATTTGTTATTTTCGAAGAAATAATTCCAATAAATACAATAACGTCATCCCTCGTACCTTATCGGCTTATTATCCCATGGTGAGCCAATAAGGGGGTTTCATCCATAAGGAGACGCAAGAGCCATTGTGTTGTGTACAATGTCTTGTCTCCTATGAATCAATAGTCATTGTGTTGGTCACTAATATTTAAAGACATGACCCATGATATCTTAGGACGGTACCTAAGGAAATCTACCTATAATTTTATTTCCACATTAGGTCGTACAGTATTCTAAGCCTAAAGTGTTGTGTCATGTGCTTAAATCGACCAATGTAATGTCTATTCCGAATTAAGTACCAATGGTGATTATTGGACGTTATCTCATTGAAAGTAGTTGTTAGAGGGTTTCATCCAACGAAATATGCCCAAGATACAGAGAGTCGGAGGGTTTATTGATCGCTTGTCTCAATTGTTCTATCCGAATAAATCATTCGAAGAGATACAACAACGTCATCCCTCGTACCTTATCGGCTTATTATCCCATGGTGAGCCACTTTGGTCCGGGGGTTTCATCCATACTGAGACGCAAGAGCCATTATGTTGTGTAGAATGTCTCGTTTCCTATGAATCAATAGGCATTGTGTTGGTCGCTATTATATAAAGACATGACCCATGATATCTTAGGACATGACCTTAAGGGAATCGAACTATTATTTGATTTTCACATCAAGTCGTACGGTATTCAAAGCCTAAAGTGTTGGGTCATGTGCTTAAATCGACCAATGCAATAATGTCTATTCATTCCTAATTAACAGACACCAACGGTGATTAATTATTGGACGTTATCTAATTCAAAGTAGTGGTTAGAGGGTTTCATCCAACCAAATATTCCCATACAGAGCTCCGGAGGGTTTATTGATCGTTTTTCTCAATTGTTCTTTCCGAATAAATCATTTCAATAAATACAATAACGTCATCCCTCGTACCACATCGGCTTATTATCCCATGGTGATCCACTATGGTCCGGGGGTTTCATCCATACTGAGACGCAAGAGCCATTGTGTTGTGTAGAATGTCTTGTCTCCTATGAATCAATAGTCATTGTGTTGGTCGCTATATTTAAAGACATGACCCATTATATCTTAGGACATTACCTAAGTGAATCTATCTAATATTTGATTTCTACATTAAGTCATATGGTATTCAATAGGGAACTTGCTTTTAAAATTAGTGCATTAATTTTCCTAATATCTAGTGTTAACTAGACTAGAATCGTATTACGTGATCAAAGTAGGCTAGTCTGACTGAACTAGTTAGTTCCTAGAGTAATAGTTTAGACAATCTCCCAAAGTAACATTGGGCCATTACCTTAAACAAACTGACAATGGTTCTAAAAATGCGATAGTTTATTTTAACATTTATGTTGTCCTTGTTTATTAAATAGGGAACTTGATTTTAAAATTAGTGATGATTCCTTGTCTCTAGTGATAACTAGACTATAATATTACCACGTGATCAAAGTAGGCTAGTATGACTCAAAGTTCCCATAGTAATAGTTTAAGTGATCGCCCAAAGTAACACGGATCATTACCTAAAACAAACTGACAATGGTTCTAAAAATGCGATTGTTTGTTTTTACATTTATGTTGTCCTTGTTTATTCAATAGGGAACTTACTTTTAAAATTAGGTCTTTCAAATTATGGTTCTTAATTTCTAGTGATAATTAGACTAGAATATTACTAAGTGATCAAAGTAGGTAGTATTTCATATTTGCTAACACGAAAACATTTTTGACACAGAATAAGTATTTAACTTTGTATGCAGGGTAGCTAAAAACGCTTTATACTAGTATGATATTGGTGCGAGAGATCGCTATGTTCTAATGCAAGTGTATATCGCATCTCGTTATTGGTGCGAGGAGGTAATTGGTTTCTTCACGGCTTATGATTACTAATGAAAGGCTACGACAAGAATAAGAGAGTTGATCATAGGTACACAGACGAGGTAGGGGAGGGGTGGGGGTCTAATATATTGGTTGGGTGTTTCGAGCAATCTTGTGTTGGGTCACGTCCTAAGCAATGGACGTTCGTTCATGGGAGGGACACCGATGGCACTCTATGACATTATTTCATTCAGTAGTAGTGGTTAATTGTTGTGGCTATAATAAGGAGAACTTGTATAAATTAAGTTATATAATCTCATTTTTGGTAATTACATAAGCATGTATTTTCCACAACCATCTGTGACAATAAGCTAACACAAAGCTGTTAATAATACATAGACCTATAAAAATTATCCATTCAAGTTAATTTTTCTTGGAAATAAACCACTTCTATAGTACGACCTCCGTTTCTTTTTAGTTGTTACACTTTGACATTTTACACAATTCACAAATTGCACTTTGACCCTCGTTTGTGATTTATACATGAATACAAACATAGTCACATGGGATCTTGTTAGATTCGTCTTAGTATGTACTTTTTATAATTTTTTTTAAATACAAAACTAAAGTTTTGCATTGGCATGCATGAAAAGTGTGATAGAAATTTTTGAGAGGCGCATACGGAAGGTTAATGGACCAAATTTGTAATTTATGAATTTTTATTGATTGGAATAATTTGTTACAAACTTGGGGGAGATACATATGATACGTGATATGCAAGGTTCCATAAGCGAACTCTTGCTTATGAATGTGGTAGGAAGTACATATGACTCCACACTCCTACGTACGTACAATGCTAACACATATTATAGGAGTGGTATAACTTAATCTACAATATTCTACACCAATCCTATATGATCTAATAATATCTAATGCTAGATTATTCTAGATTCTTCATTCCTAGATTTTTCTATAATATGCCTTAATTACAATAGATATTTGTTTAGATAACTCTAGAATTCATCATGATTTTTACACTAGATTTTTCTAGATTACTATTTCTAACACTCCCCCTTAATCTTGAAAAATCTGAAATGCATACTTGAAATGCTCTTGTTCATCTCCCCCATTCTTGTATCTTCTTGATCTCCCTTCTAATTGCAATACTCCAATTATGTGCACTTGTTTTGTGCTCTTGAGTCCTTGTAAATGCCCCTTGATGTAGCATTGTGTTTGTTTGCTTGAATATTTGTTGATGAACTCCATGATCCTTGTTACCTGCTTTAATTTTTGTCGGTATCTTGGTTGTTGATCCGACATACAAGGTCTTCTTGCCTCAAATTGCATTTTGGGTCTTTACCCATCCCATGCACTGCCGTCGGGTCTATTGCCCGTATTTTACTTAGGTCTTGTGTTAGGGTCTAATGCCCTTTAATGCTCGGGTATTTTGCCCGGAACATGATCGGGGTCTATTTCCTTGCCCCTGATGTATCTGGTTGACAATATTTTGTATATGTCACCCTGGTATGCATAGGGCTAGCGTATATTTGCCACCCATATACTTGTAATGTTGTGGCTTTGTTAAGCCATCAACTTAATTTGGTTGGCATATTATCCACCATGTGTATGTGTATGTGCATGTGAAAAGTGTAATTTCATTTTGAAAAATGAAACATGGAGTAATTTTGAAATAGACATAATTTGGAAAGCGTATAGTTCTTGTTGTGGATTTGGTGAAAACTTGGAGGAGACGAGAATCTTCTAGCTCGATCCCATGATAGAAATTTTTGAGAGGCGCATGCGGAAGGTTAATGGTCCAAATTTGTAATTTATGAATTTTTATTGATTGGAATAATTTGTTACAAACTTGAGGGTTATACATATGATATGTGATATGCAAGGTTCCATAAGCGAACTATTGTTTATGAATGTGGTAGGAAGTACATATGACTCCACACTCCTACGTACGTACAATGCTAACACATATTTATAGGAGTGGTATAACTTAATTTACAATATTCTACACCAATCCTATATGATCTAATAATATCTAATGCTAGATTATTCTAGATTCTTCATTCCTAGATTTTTCTATAATATGCCTTAATTACAATAGATATTTGTTTAGATAACTCTAGAATTCATCATGATTTTTACACTAGATTTTTCTAGATTTCTATTTCTTACAAAGTGTAAGTGTAACAATTAAAAAGAAAAGGGGAGAGTACAATATAGTATGCATGTTTCTGTTTCCTTTTTTTGGCAATTCCAAACATTGATATAGTATGTGGTCAAAATAAAACTGGTACATAATTCACTATTACATAGTTAATTATATAATTTTATCGATATGATTTCCTATTTTCATCAAATTTAATTTGGCCACAATTTTCCTTTCAACTAATACATGCTTTGGGAATAGTCACTTTTTAGTTGGACTTTTTCTCAAACTGAAATTAAGTACCACTTCATTAATAGGGTGCCTCCAACAGTCACTTTTTTCCTATATAAGGTGAGGCATACTTCAATATTCTAATTAACCCCTCAAAATAAATAAAAAAAGTCACACTCCTTATCCAGACAAAAACATATCTTACAAGGGAAAGGAAAAAATGGCGGTGGCGGGGAACATCCGAGTCTCCGAGGCCGCGCGAGTCCTTCACCACCATCATCTCCACCATCACCACCACCACCATCACCACTACAATTACCATCCTCTTCCTCCTCCTCCACCGCTCCTACATCATCATCCTCTTTCTCCTCCTCCAACGCTCCAACATCATCATCATCTTCTTCCTCCTCCTCCTCTCGTGAAAGGAAGAGGAGGAGGCCCCGGTCCCCCTCCCCTCCATCATCAGCACCAACAACACCATCATCAACACCCCCCCACTCATCATCATCCTCCTCCTCCTCCACCTCCACCTTCTCTGACTCTGCATCACCACCACGTGGCGATGCGTCAGAGTCAAAATTATCGGACTCCAACAACTACAATCGGACTCCGGAAAACTACAACGGGATTTACTGACATTTATCGATAAATCCGCAACAAGACTGGGTTTGATCATGCCCTTGCATGGCCTTTCCCATGTCTTCTTTTGTCTAGGGTTCTTTTTTTTTGTTTTTTATTGTATGCTTCTTTTTATTGTTTTTGTCTGTAATTTAGCTCCATTAGTAGTCGGAGCAAATTATAGGTTGTAAAAAATTAGTATTAAGAATTTTGTAATGACTCTATTATGAATGAAATATGTTTTTTCTTAAATTGTCTCTCGATTTATTTATGCTTTTTCTTATGTTGTCTCAATTTAGGTTAAGACATGAAGAGAAAAAATTAAAATTGAAGTCATAGTCATTAATTATTTGTTGTAAAATTAAAAGGAGTTAGTTTCTTTTTTCTGATTAATTTTTTTTCCCTTGTGTTATGACTTATGATCATAGAAATTATAAATATATGGGAAAATAATGAATTAAACAGGTTTACACTGTAGTGGATCAAAAAGATAAAAATTTGATGAAAATAAAGTTAATTTCAATTTCATAGGCCTAAGTCTTCCTTTTAGTAGGTACTTATGAGTTAGGAGTAAGACATCAAAAATTTGGCTTGCATGGCCCTCCTCCCCTCTGCTTTTTGTTTTTTTCTTTATTTTTTGCTAAAGGGCTGACATGCCCATATTTTGTAATTATATGATCTTATCAATGAAAATATATCAAATATTTCTTCTACTTGTTAAATTTCATTAAAGCAACTATTCATGAAATATTTAATACACAAAACAAAATATGTATGCCCAAAGAATAAATAAAATTAAATTTAAACATATATTTGACACACAAAGTAAGATATATACAACCCTTTAAGTTAATTAATGAGACAAACAATTGCTGATATTGTGTCTAAGAAAACATTAATTATAGGCAATGAAATTCGTAGTAGAGTAGCATGCAGTCTAATAGACTAGGGTCTAAATAAGTCTAATCACATTTGGATGTTTTACATGCAAGAGTTTATTATGGGTAATGAGAATAAATAAAATTAAATTTAAACAGATATTTGACACACAAAGTAAGATATATACAACCCTTTAAGTTAATTAATGAGACAAACAATTGGTGATATTGTGTCTAAGAAAACATTAATTATAGGCAATGAAATTTCTAGTAGAGTAGCATGCAGTCTAATAGACTAGGGTCTAAATAAGTCTAATCACATTTGGATGTTTTACATGCAAGAGTTTATTATGGGTAATGAATTGTGTAATTAAGAATGATGGCTTGCCATGTTCTTTGTCATGACCCTAATTGTTTTAGGACCTTTTTAAAAAAAAAACTTTCCGAAGCTAGTACAAAATTAAGGTTCTAATAAATAATATGTAGCTATGGGGAATTGAACACATGACCTTTAAAATGAAATGTGAGAGTTTAACCACCAATTTTAGTCAATTTCAATGTTTAACATTAGAAAGTCATATAAGCTTTATGATGATCTCTAACACTTGTATTAAGGTTATAACAATTCTCTTACCCCAACTCCATTAAAATTATTAAAACAACTTATCATGCCATAACATACATTTTTCAATTTTACACTAGACATCTAAAAAGGCATTCCTATTAAAGGAACAGTACTACGTGGCGCCCTACTCAAGCTTCTAAAACACATGTTTATGACCTCATTATAAAATATTAACAAGGTGTAGTTACTAGGAAGCGAACACATGACCTTTCAAATGAATTATGTGAGAGTTTAACCACCAATCTACTACAATTTTACTGTTTAATGTTTCAAAATAAAGCATAATAAAGTCTTATAATTATATGTAAGTATGAGTACATAGACCAAGCTTTTTGATCTCTAACACTTTTATTAAGGTAATTAACGTTGTCTTACCCGCATTCCTTGGAAGTAATTTTTAAAAACAATTTATCATGCCATAAAATCATATTTGATAATTTTCTGCCCGCGGCATCTTAAAATTATGCTTTATCTATAAGCTAATAACGAAATGTGAGAGTTTAGCTACTAATCCACTACAGTTTCAATGGTTTATATTTCAAATAGATAATCTTTTTTTTATCTCAAACACTTTTATTAAGGTAATAACATTCTCTTTTTGGAACGCTATTTATTATTATTTGGCACTTCATAAGCATGCCAAATGGCTTCTAATAAGGATGCCAAATGTTGGCTTTTGAAAAATTAGCCAATAATATAATATAAGATAAGTAAACTTCGTGTAAAAGAGACTCTGCCTTTTGGGCAAGTAATGATATAACACCAAATTATTAAAAAAAAATACTTATAATATAAGATAACTTAAGCTTAAAAACAAAAGAGAAAATAATAGTACTTCATACTTATTTTTAGTCTGAGGCAAGTTGAATAATTAATTAGTGTCAAACTGTCCAACATCATGTCATATCAGCAATAACTTCCATTCCCGGCTCCCCGAAGAAACCTATAAGGCTATAAGCCTTTAACATGCACTGCATCATTACGCCTATTTTTTTTTTGATAATTCATATCTGCATTTTATTAATGACATGGGAGAAAGAGAACCTCAACTTATCACCAGGTATTCCTTCTCAGAAGAAGGAAACTTTTATAGTGTTACCACACCCAATGATGAGGAGGATTCTCATCCCCTACAATTACAAACTTGGTCTATTACAAATATGAAATCAATTCATCATTACGCCTATTTTATCACTTCCAATGTAGAAATTTGACTTCACTGATCACGCAAACTTAATCAGGTTCTTTTGTACTTCAATTATATTTATTAAAGCAATTAATCATCAAATATTTGATACAAAAAATAAAACCTTAATTTTGTACTACCATCTAAACACTACTTTGAGTGAAATAATGTCATAGAATAACCATTGGTGTCTCCTAAGAATGAATAGCAAATTAGCAATTATTATCAATTGATCCTTATAGCAATTGATCAATATAAACCTCGGCTTCAAGAGAATACATATATATAATATCTAATTAATTACAAAGACAATAATACAATCTTGTTTCTTAAATGTTGGTTAATGAGTAAGAAACTAAGAATATAACAGATTCAATTAAATGGTGTAGTGGTTAATTTGTATGAATATAGCAAATGAAAGATCTGAACACCCTATTAGTGTCGAATTAAGGACATGATACAATATTTAATTTAATTGCGTTCAATGGAGATAATAACATACTACTCCCTCCGTCCCAAAAAGATCTGAACACTTGTTGGGACACATATATATTTTAAAGTGATAAGTTGTAGTGTGGTTATCAAATGTTATTATATGTATAAAGTAGATGTGATAGGAGTTGATGGGGTATTTTTTATTAGAGGAGAGAGAAAGTTGGGTAACTTTTTATTGATAAAAGGTAGAGTGTGGGCCAAAGGAGTGTAAGAGAAATAATATATTAATAGTGGGACCATACCAAAAATGGAAGTGTTCAAACTAATTTGGGAAAAACATAAAAGTAAAGTCTTTAGACTATTCTGGGACGGAGGGAGTATTTGTTAAGGCTATCATTTGTAAAGTCAGGTCATTTATTGAAATTAAACAACGATTTATATTTTATATAATAGTGGCGAATTAAGGACATGACACAACATTTAATTTAATTCATTCAGTGGAGATAATAACATATTTGATAAGGCTATCATTTGTAAAGTTAGGTCATTTATCATTTGTAAACCTTATATGATCCACTATGATCCGGGGGTTTCATCCATACTGAGACGCAAGAGCCATTGTGTTGTGTATTTATCACCTTTAAGGACCTCCCATTTTTTTAAGCACATGACCCAACACTTTAGGCTTAAAATAGGTAGATTTCTTTAGGGTCATGTCCTAAGATATTTAGGGTCATGTATTTAAATCATAGCGACCAGCACAATGACTATTGATTCATATATAGGAGACAAGACATTCTACACAACACAATGGCTCTTGCGTCTCAATATGGATGAAACACACGGACCATAGTGGCTTAATCACCATTGGTGTCTATTAATTAGGAATGATTAGATATTATTTCATTGGTCGACTTAAGCACATGACCCAACACTTTAGACTTTGAATACTGTACGACTTAATGTGGAAATCAAATAATAGTTCGATGAAACCCTCTAACCACTACTTTCAATGAGATAACGTCCAATAATCACCATTGGTGTCTCCTAATTAGGAATGATAGACATTGCATTATATGTATTCTCTTGAAGCGAGGTTTATATTGATCAATTGCCATTCATTCTTAGGTGACACCAATGGCTAATTATTTTATGACATTATTTCACTCAATGTAGTGTTTAGACGGTAGTACAAAATTAAGATTTTATTTTTTATTTTACTTTTTGTGTCAAATATTTGATTATTAATTGCTTTAAGAAATATAATTGAAGTACAAAAGAACCTGATTAACTTATCTTATATAACACTTGAGACAAATATTATTGTTTAGTGGTGCACTTGTAAAAATGAGAAAATGAAGGAAAGAAACTTATGCCCCCTAATTTTCTGTTCCAACCCTTAGAATTAATTATCAAACCTCATAATTACCACACAAGAACTAGTGTATTGAAGTCATATTGAATAAGATGTCTTACTCATAAGTACCTACTAAATGGAAGACTTAGGCCTATGAAATTGAAATTAACTTTATTTTCATGAAATCTTTTTGATCCACTACAGTGTAAAACTATTTAATTCATTATTTTCCCATTTATTTATAATTTATATGCTCATAAGTCATAACACAAGGGAATAAAAAATTAATCAGAAAAAAAAACTAACTCCATTTAATTTTACAACAAATAATTACTGACTATGACTTCAATTTTAATGTTTTTCTCTTCATGTCTTAATCTAAATTGAGGAAACATAAGAAAAAGCACAAATAAATTGAGAGACAATTTAAGAAAAAAACATATTTCATTCATAATAGAGTCATTACAAAAGTCTTAATACTAATTTATTACAACCTATAATTTGCTCCTACTACTAATTGAGCCAAATTACAGACATAAACAAGAAAAAGAAGCATAAAAAAAGCCCTAAAAAAATAAAAAAAGGAACCCTAGACAAAATAAGACATGGGAAAGGCCATGCAAGGGCATGATCAAACCCAGTCTTGTTGCGGATTTACCGATAAATATCAGTAAATCCCGTTGTAGTTTTCCGGAGTCCGATTGTAGTTGTCGGAGTCCGATAATTCTGACTCTGACGCATCGCCACGTGGTGGTGATGCAGAGTCAGAGAAGGTGGAGGAGGAGGATGATGATGATGAGTGGGGGGGTGTTGATGATGGTGTTGTTGGTGCTGATGATAGAGGGGGATCGGGGCCTCCTCCTCTTCCTTTCACGAGAGGAGGAGGAGGAAGAAGATGATGATGATGTTGGAGCGTTGGAGGAGGAGAGAGAGGATGATGATGTAGGAGCGGTGGAGGAGGAGGAAGAGGATGGTAATTGTAGTGGTGATGGTGGTGGTGGTGATGGTAATGGTGGAGAAGGACGGCGCGGTCGGAGGCGGGACGGTCTAGCCACCTCCATTTTTTCCTTGCCCTTGTACGACATGTTTTTTTTTTGGATTTTGACGGTTTTTGAGGGGGAGGGAATTTAGCAAGTGAATAAGAATATTGAAGTATGCCTCACCTTATATAGGAAAAAAGTGACTGTTGGAGGCACCCTATTAAAGAAGTGGTACGTAATTTCAGTTTGTGAAAATGGTGCCATTTTGAGAAAGAAAACAGAAAAGTCCAACTTAAGTGTCTAGCATGTATTAGTTGAAAGGAAAATTGTGGCCAAATTAAATTTGATGAAAATAGGAAAGCAAATCTATAAATTTTTTTAATTAACTATGTAAAAGAGAATTATGAACTAGTGAATAATGTACCACATTTATTTTGACCACATACTATATCAATGTTTGGAATTAATTAACATAAATACTTATTATTTGACCACATACTATTATTTAAAGACATGACCTTAAATATCTTAGGACATGACCCTAAGTAAATCAACATTTTATTTGATTTCCACATTAAGTCGTACGGTGTTCTAAGCCTAAAGTATTGGGTCATGTGCTTAAATCGACCAATGCAATAATGTCGTGTTCCTAATTAAGAGACACCAATGGTGATTATTGGACGTTATCTCATTCAAAGTAGTGGTTAGAGGGTTTCATCCCTTGTACCAAATATGCCCAAGATACAGAGCGTCGGAGGGTTATTGATCGTTTATCTCAATTTTTCTCTCCGAATAAATCATTCGAAGATATACAATAACGTCATCCCTCGTACCTTATCGTCTTATTATCCCATGGTGAGCCACTATGGTCCGGGGGTTTAGGTCACACAGAGACGCAAGAGCCATTGTGTTGTGTAGAATGTCTTAGCTATCTCATTCAAAGTAGTGGTTAGAGGGTTTCGTCCCTTGTACCAAATATGCCTAAGATACAGAGCGTCGGAGGGTTTATTGATCGATCGTTTGTCTGAATTGTTCTCTCCGAATAAATCATTCCAAGAAATACAATAACGTCATCCCTCGTACCTTACGGCCGGCTTATTATCCCTGTGGTGAGCCACTATGGTCCGGGGGTTTTATCCATACTGAGACGCAAGAGTCATTGTGTTGTGTGAAATGTCTTGTCTCCTATAATTGATTTTATTATCTTTTCGTAATATTTTGTCTAGTGCGAAATTGGAAAATACACATGATGAGTGGTTTAAAAAAACTTCTAAGGAGTTGGGGATTAAAATAACAATTTCAATGGAATTAGCGTAAAAGAATATTTTCACTTGATAAAAGTGTTAGAGATCAAAAAGTTTATCTATGTCTTTTTAATTACATATAATTATAAGACTTTACTATGTTTTACTTTGAAACATTAAGCATTAGAATTGTAGTGGAGTAGTGGTTGAACACTCACATTTCGTTTCAAAGGTCTTTTGTGTTCGAATCCTAGTAACTACACATTGTTAATATTTTTTAATGAGATTATAAACATGTGTATTATAAGCTTGAGAAGAGTGCCACGTGGCACGTTCCTTTGATGGGAACGCCATTTAATATATTTGTATAGATATCATTTTATGTGGTTAATAATAATTCTAAATAACGTAGAAATGGGCAAAAATAGATAATAAAAAAAATATAATGATCTAATGAAATCTTACGCTGCCTAGAACAAAATTACAAAAAAGGGCATACGCTGCTCGCTTTGAAAGGATTCGATCCCGCGCCGCATAGATCCGAGTGAGTTTCTTATCAGTGCTAGTGACCACGGAGACGGGGGTATCAACACGTCTAATATTTGTCCCCAATTATTTATGTATTATGGTGCTCGAAAGAAAGACAAAAATAAGATAAGCGTATGTTTACTTTTGCTGATAGGAAACCAGTTTTGACACAGTATAAATGTTTAACTTAGAATGTGGGGTAGCTAAAACACGCTTTCTAATTTCTACTACGAAATAAAGATTAGTGTTTATTAAATACTACTTCCGTATTTTTTAAATAAGTTGCACCATTTGCTTTTTGGCACTATTCATCAACTAATTTTATATCTCGCACCATTGTATAAGAGAAAACATAGTAAAGTGGGGTCTTGTTAGATTTGTCTCAATGCGAACATTCCAAATATCAAATTTTTTTAATTTTTACTTACACCTAATAAGAGATATTAACGTTTAAAGACGTGTCTCGACAAATGTGAAAAAGCAAATGGTGCAACTAAATAAATACAAAGGTAGTATAAAACGCTAGTAAATGACCCCATTTTACACATGATAGCCTTATTAAATTTGCTAGTAAATGGTGTTTATTAGGCGTTATCTCATTCAAAGTAGTGGTTAGAGGGTTTCATCCAACCAAATATGCCCATACAGAGCGTCGGAGGGTTTATTAATCGTTTATCTCAATTGTTATTTCCGAAGAAATCATTCCAATAAATACAACAATGTCATCCCTCGTACCTTATCGGCTTATTATCCCATGGTGAGCCACTATGGTCAGGGGGTTTCATCCATACTGAGACCTTAAAGTTACCAATATTTTATTGAGCATGTAATAGTTTATGTGTTAATCTTCTTGTCTCATGTCCTTAAAGTAACAAATATTTTATTGATGTGAGAGATTTGTTTGTTCTCCCAAAGAAATTGACCTAGGACATGTCCAACGCCATATCGGTCATGTTCTAAAACATTGGCTATTGTCATTTGAGAATTAGTAACGCCATTTAAGCCTTTTATTAGGACATTTTAAAAAATTAAGACTTAAAAGGACATGACCCATGATATCTTAGGACATGACCCTTAGGGAATCCAACTATTATTTGATTTCCACATTAAGTCGTACGGTATTCTAAGCCTAAAGTGTTGGGTCATGGGCTTAAATCGACCAATGCAATAATGTTTATTCATTCCTAATTAAGAGACACCAATGGTGATTGTTGGGTCACTTTGATCACATAGTAATATTCCAGTCTAGTTATCACTTGAGATTAGGAATCATCACTAATTTTAAAAGCAAGTTCCATATTAAATAAACAAGGACAACATAAATGTTAAAATAAACAATCGCAATTTTAGAACCATTGTCAGTTTGTTTAAGGTAATGACCCATGTTACTTTGGGCGATTATCTAAACTATTATTATAGGAACTAACTAGTTGAGTTATACTAACCTACTTTGTTCACGTAGAAATATTCTAGTCTAATTATCACTAGAAATTATTAGAAACCATGATTTGAAAGCTGTAGTTCAAATGCAAGTTCCCTATTGCATGACCAAGGACAACATAAATGTTAAAATAAACAATCGAATTTGTAGAACCATTGTCTGTTTTAGGTAATGACCCGTTTTACTTTGAGCGATTACCTAAACTATTATCAAATACCTAACAACGATGTTTCAACAAATGAAGGCGGTAGTCACGTGTGCAACCTGGAAATTCAAGCCCAGGGCCAGGCGTCTCTAATTGACCAGAAACAGCTTAGGTCAAGCTTTAGAAAAAACAAGCGTCAAACAGCTTACTTACAACGTGGTCGGGTCTTCATTTTAGGAACCTTGTTTGATTGCATTTGTAGTGGCTACCTTTTCCTTAGCCTTTTAGGTTGATTGGCGTTCTTGCAGTCGTTCTTTGTGGTCGAAGTGGCTGCCTTTTCCTTAGCCTTTTCAGGTTGATTGGCGTTCTTATTTGTGGTCGAAGTGAATTGAATCTCAGGCTCTTTATGCTAAAAGATGATGATTTATCTTGCTTTTTCGTTTTACATGAAGAATACCAGTCTTTAGATCAGGTGTTAGGAAAGGAGATAATGGGTGGTCTTCAACATCTCTAGACTTTGTGGCTGAATCTACCAAAGGTGTTAGGAAAGGAGATGTGGGTGGTCTTCAACATCCTGGACTTTGTGGGTCGAAGTTGGAGTAGGCTTTGAAGCCCCGAAGCCGTTGAGAAGTTTATCTAGAGTTGCCTCAATTTTCAAGACCTTCTAGTGCCACTTCGATCTTTGACGCCTTTGAATACATTTTATCGACAATTTCTTCTAATAGCACCAATCTTGTGTTGGGAAGCAATTTTTTTTTGACATCAAGAAAATTTACATTAATAAACTGGAGTACATTTTAGTTATTGATGATTACTTTTTATATGGTTTAAAGTGTAATTAAGGAGAAGAATATAAATTTTACAGAACATTTACTTTGCATATTTCATTTGTGAGTAAACTCAACTGCATTGGGATATTTGAAAGAGCAGAAGTGAGCCAAGTGAATTAGATAAAATACTCTTTATATTATATTCATATTGTTTACAGAATATAAAAAAAAAAAAAAAAGAGTAACTAAACTAAATAATATATACAAGTATTGACTAACTACAGTAACTATAGAGGTGTCAAACTGTCAATGGGCCAACAAAGCAGAACAACATACCACCAACAAAGCACGCAGATACCACCAACAAAGAAAAAAGATACCCGGCAACGACATACCACGAACAACACGGCGGGAAATAGAAAACACCAAAAAACTCACAAAGAAAAAACATAAAGAAAAACAACTACGGCTCTCAGGAATGAACATTCATCTCATCATCGAGCACTCAACTCTAATAAACAACTCTAATTCTCCAGATCTCAAAATAAAATTCCAGAGCACAAACCAAACAACCACATTTAGCCATCCCACCCAATTATCCAACGTCTCCTCTCGACAAAATTGTATCATTACAAAACATAATAAACTCAATTCGGTCGGCAGAAGAGGTTGGAGAAACGAGGGGAAACAAACAAGAAACATTTGAAACACCAGAGTCCAAAACCAATAAATTCACAAAAGAGCCATCCGACCCTTATCTTCCAGCCTCTACTCTGAACTAAATTTCAAATCCATCTCCCAAACCAAAGAAAAATTTTGCTCCCAAATGGGGTGGAATGTAGATTGACAAAAAATTGACAATCTGTCCATCTCAACCCAAAACACAAACCAAGAACACAATAAACAAAACTAAGAATACAACAAACACAGAAACTCAACAAACACAGACATAACAAACCCAGAACACAACAAACCCAAACACATAACACAACAAACCCAAACACAAACAAACCCTCCAGAAACACAACAAACCCTCCAGAAACACAACAAACCCAAACACAAACAAACTCCCCGAAACACAACAAACCCAAACACATAACACAACAAACCCGAACACAACAAACCCAAACACAAACAAACTCCCCAGAAACACTACAAACCCAAACACAGAACACAACAAACCCAAACACAAACAAACCCCCCAGAAACACAACACAGAACTCAACATACCCAGAACACAACCAACCCATAACACAAACAAACCCAGAACACAAACAAACGACCAACACAAACAAACCCCAGAAACACAAACCCAGAAACAAACTCATAAACTAAACCGAAAACCCTAGCATAAACCCAAAACATAAACAAAAACCCAAAAACACAAAAGCAAAATGCATAAATACAAACCCTAACACAAACCTAATGAATTTAACACAAATAACATAAACCCTAATCAGTAAACACAAACCCTGACACAAACCTTAAACACAAAAGCATAAAATCATTGGAAAATAACATAAATATCAGGAATCATAACAAATACTATAAATCATGAAAAAGGGCACTAAATCAAGAAAAATAAAAATAAAACCCGATAAATATTCAATTAATTACAACGTGATAAAAACGAGAAAAGCATGATATTCCGGTAGATCCAAACCTGGAGCAAAGACATTACCCCACATTCACACATAAAGCGAGATCTAAAAAAATTAGAGCAATTGAGAAACTAACACCTTTGCGATATGTTATATTGATGAATTAAAACATTTACCTCGCTTTTTCCTTCAATCTCCAATCTCCATTCACACATAAAGCAGATCTAACAAAAAAAAAATAGAGCAATTGAGAAACTAATCTGGTTGCGAAATTTTATTTTGATAAATTAAAACCTTTACCTCGCTATTTCCTTCAAATCTCAAATCTCCTTGCGAAAAATTGCGCGTTTACCACAGATCTTGAATCTCCTAATGAATGCTACTTTCTTCAGATATTATCCAGGGTTTTTTTAGCGAGAGGAAGGCTGAGAAATTAGGTTATGAGGGTTTTCAGAAAGGGAGGGTTTGTTTCATAAAGTGGCGAAATGAGGCTGAGACTCGAAAAGGGGGGGTTTATATAGTAGGGTTAGATTTAAGGGTTAAGGACCGTTGGATGACTTGGATGGATGGAAAGTGTCAAGGGCTGAGATTTGCTCTCCCCTTGACTTTCCTTTATATTTGGAATATACTAGGGAAGAGAGTAAATGAAGGGCAACGGTAGAGATTTTCCTTATCCCTATTGAATGGCTCAGATTCGCTCAATCAAGGGAATCCATGACATTAAATTTTGGACCAATTAGGATTGAGTACACGGATTGCTACATATTGATTTTTTATATCAATGGTTGACATCTCTTCTTTCTTTAACAAATCAATGGCCATTATTTTCATACTAATTACATTTGGGTGTTTCGAGCAATTTTGTTTTAGGTCATGTCCCAAGCCTGACATGCTTAGGACGTGGCCAAGATAAGTGTCCTAAGCAATGGGCGTTCGTTCATGGGAAGGAACACCGACGGCGACTCAGTATTACTGGTTAATTGTTGTGGCTACCTATCCACCAAGTTGTCCCATCCCGACCAAGCCACCGAGGTTCATGTACACATAGAAGCTAGAACGATATCCCCACGATATATATATATATTATCAATGCTACTACATATATACATAAAACTTTTCTAGGTTATCAACTATTGACGCCGCATTAAGAATATATATATATATGTATATATATGTATATATATGTATATATATGTATATATATGTATATATATATAATAGTAGTACGTA